>JABSNV010000456.1:0-71869 GCA_024085815.1 Flaveria linearis
CATCACCGCATCATGAAGATAGGTTGGAAACTAAAGCGACAGATATTCATTAAACAGGTCATAAAAGATTCATCAAAAGCAAATACGATAAAGCCGAAGCTAAGATCATCATCCATCACCATTCTTACCAGAAAAATATACGATTCTCTGTGCCTGCCTGCACAAGACAGAGAACATCAGTTTTGCAGTCAAAGGTATGGAAAACTAGAAACACCCACCAGTTGTTTCATGTTTTCCAGACAACAGTATAGTTTACATCGGTTTTCGGAAACTGGATTTTGTAAACATATATATATATCTAAAAACTCACCTGTTAAGTTATTACCACCTGATTTCTTCCAGCCACTTCCTTCGCCATCATCCTTTCTTCATCAGCGCTGGACCCCCATCCTCCTGCTGCTTGACCGTCATTGCCCCAACCTTGCTTTTTACCTGCAACACCATCAGCATTATTAGAGATAGTATTAGTGCTTCATACTAGGACTAATTATGTGAATCAGATAAGGATATGATTTTACCTGTCTGATCACCACTGCCACTGCCCCAACCGCTTCCTGTGTGTTCCCACCATCAGAGCCCCAACCGGCAGTTTGACCACCGCTGCTGCTACCCCATTGACTTCCTTGTGCATCATCCTTTTTCCCTCCATCGGCTGCATCAGATCCATTTTTGCTTGACCAGCCCCAGATGAACTCCAACCACCACCTCCACCACCATAGCCACCACCTCCACCACCATAGCCACCACCTCCACCACCATAGCCACCACCTCCACCCCGCCTCCCTGGGGGCATTCCCGTGACATGTGTCCACTCTCACCACATTTAAAGCAATTTCTGCCTCCACCACCACCACCGCCCCCCTGGGGGCATTCCCGAGACATGTGTCCACTCTCGCCACACTTGTAACAACTTTTTCCACCACCGCCTCCCCACCCTGAGGGCACTCCCGAGACATATGCCCACTCTCACCACACTTATAACAACTCCTTCCACCACCACCTCCACCGCCCCCGCCCTGAGGGCACTCCCGAGACATATGCCCACTCTCACCGCACTTGTAGCAACTCCTGCCACCACCTCCCCCGCCACCCCACCACCCCCTCCACCCTGCGGGCACTCTCGTGACACATGACCACTTTCACCACACTTGTAACAACTCCTGCCGCCACCACCACCGCCGCTGCCTCCTCCTGAGGCATTCCGACATGGCCACTTTGAGCACCACACTTGTAGCAGCTTCTGCTTCCACCACCACCACCCCCCCACCTTGGGGACATTCTCTTGACATATGGCCACTCTCGCCACATTTGTAGCAACTTCTACCACCGCCGCCGCCGCCTTGGGGACATTCCCGAGACATGTGTCCTGTCTCACCACACTTAAAACAAGCATTCCCACCAGCAACCCCCGCCACCCGTGGGGCACTCTCTAGACATGTGGCCACTCTCACCACACTTGTAACAATTTTTGCCGCCCCCACCACCGGGCCCCCTGAGGACATTCTAGACATATGTCCAGCCTCGCCACACTTAAAACAAGTGTTCCCACCGCCACCACCACCACGTCCTCCATCTTGCTGCTCCATGAAGACCCACCTCCATCTTGATTACCCCATGAAGAACCCCTGCCAGCAGCTGGCTTACTCCATGATGAAGACCCTCCACATCAGTGTTACTTCCCCAACCAGTTCCACTACCTTCAGCTTCTTTGTCAACACTTCCCCACTTTCCAGATTCACCCACATTCACAGACACCTTTTCCCCCAACCACCAGCCCCATCATCATCTTTGTTCCTCCATCTGACACCTGCTTGTTTCCCCAACCACTGTCAGATGATTTTGTCTTGTTCCACCCGTCTGACTGACCTTGGTCACCTTGTGTTATTACCCCATGAAGATCCTCCAGCGGTAGATGTAGGATCTTGCTTGCCCCAACCTGTTGTACTTTCATCTTTTTTATCGCTACCCCATCCACCAAGACCGCCACTTTCCGAGGAGGGTGCAGAGCCCCAAGCTGACTTCTTTTCACCATCATTACCCCATGAAGATCCTCCAGCAGAAGTATTATCTTGCTTGCCCCAACCTGATGCATTTTCATCTTTTTTACGCTTCCCCACCCACCGCTTTCAGAGGCGGGTGCAGAAACTGAGCCCCAAGCTGACTTCTTTTCACCATCATTACTGCCGCCACTTGCATTGCCCCATGGGGTAGCATCATTGGTAGTATCAGCAGGGTCTTTCAGTTTTAACTTTGCCCCACCCCATCCTACATCATCTGAATTATCATTTTTGACACCACTTGAGCTTGCTCCCCAGCCACCAGTTTTGTTTTCACTAGATGATGCACCCCATGGTATATTGTCTTGGGTAGTCTTAGTCTCCCATGCAGAACCTCCAGCATCTTCTACTCATCCAACAAAAAGAAATTTAGAGGGTATCATATGTGCAAAAAAAAGAATAAAAGAAATGAAAAAGAACAGCACAGATTTATGAAATTAAGAAATGTCAACAATACCTTTACTGGCATCATTGTCCCCAGAGTTAAAGGGGTTTGCAGAAAAAGGTGCCCAAGAACTCCTGCAAACACAAATTACTCAAGTGATAAGAAAAAGAAAAAATATATATGTGTTATGTAGTTATACTGGGCTTTCTAGCACAACATCAACAATGGTATTATTAACAGCTTAAAAAAGATGTAAGCAAGATCTGGCAAATGTGCTCACAAAAACATGATTGTGTGAATGGTTTAGCCATCAAAAATTATAAAAGAAAATTTTAAAAACTATTGGTACAAACTTACACAAATCATGTTAACAAATAATGCATCAACATATGATCATATAACGATAAAAAGACCAAACCAAATACACATAAGCAACTATATAACCTTTCGGCAGATGGGGCTCCAGTGTTCCATCCTCCCACTCCAGGTTCGGATGCTGCTCCAGCATCCATCCAACCTTCAAAAGTTTCAACAGTGTGTTAACCACACAAGTTGTTTTAAAAACAACAATTTTTAACCATACATATTATTTCCAACAATTAACATAATTTCTTAATGTAAGAGGAAAAAAAATGATTGTTAAATAATATTTTCCCACCTTGGGAACTCCCACTCTCCCCGAGCAATTCAAAGGCTTTGGAATCCTGCCCATCACTTTGTAGAACCAAACAAGATTTCAAAATGAAGCCTAAAGTTTAGACAAAAAACTATGATAGGATTTAAACCACTATACCCAAGGGAAACGGCAGAACTTTTTTCTCGAACTTCTGCAAGATGCTCAGATTTAACTGCAAATAATAAAATATATAAATTGATTGCTTCCAAAATTCCTAGAAAAGCAAAAGAAAAGAACAAATGTGAGTTGATAGCGTAAATGGTTGCTGTTGAACCTGTAAGAATCTTGTGTTTGAATCAAGCTTCACTGTAATATCTGAATATCGAATTGCCATGACACGGCACATGTATCCCTTTAAAGGCCCCACACGTATTCTACATGACTGCCCAACAGATAAACCTTCTTATCTTCCCGATCAACTGCATACCCAATAAATTAGAAGTTAAAGGATATCCACTCATGAAAAGGAAATAAGAATTTCAAAACTTACAGTTGCGAGAACTTTCCCTCGCTTCCCAAGCTTTATTAGGCGATAAAGGAGACTTGGTGATGTTGGGATATCATCAAAACCAGAGGCATCTGATTTCCCACCCTGCAATATATGTATTTATTTTTGTTAATATTGTCATGGACACGCTTATATGTGCGCTTATTTTAAAATTTTGTCTGCCTTTGTTCATTGCTTGAGATGTGTATGTGGGTTTATATGTCGTTGTATTTTACTAAACTAGTATTTGAAATATACGAAATGTGCCAGTAATCTTGTGGGTTTTTTTCATTTCGAGTCGGGGGTCTCATTGGAAGCGGTCTCTCTATCCTAAAAGATAGAGGTAAGATTTGCCACCATCCAACCTCTCCCAGACCTACTTCTAGTTGGATATACTGGGTATGTTGTTGTTGTTGTGTTGTGTTGTTGTTGTTGTATTGTCATGGACAGGTTGTAGAATTTGCTAATTGCAATATCTAGTATTTTATCCATGTCAAACTAACCTTCCTTTGAATATATTTGCAGAAAACTCCATCTTTTCACAGATTTGTGCCTTAGCACAAAGATAACCACAATTTTCTGACTCATTTCTCATGCAAAAAGATTACCCCTTTGTAAATTTGCTTGACGATTCCACGTTTATCCTGCAAAATGCAACCACCATATGTTGCATACATTTCAACTTCAACATTAATAATACCAAACTCGAATCTTTTAAATGATAACAAACCTCTAGTGGACCTTCCAAGATCCTCACAGTATCATTAACCGATATAATCTTCTTATACTGATCAAAAGCAGTAAATTTCTTGTCAAAGTCTGCCTTCTTCAGTAAACGTGCTTCGACTGCCACTACCATAGGTCGATCAGAACCTTCCTCCAAAACCTTGAACCAGATGTCTGATGTAAAATAAAATAAATAAAAAATTGAGAACAATAAGAAAAGCATTAATTTGAAAACCTTAATGCGGTCATCCTTCTCTCTGCCAATTACAATCCCAAAAGCCTTGCGACTGCAGATGATATTACACAGCAGAGTGCATTAGAAGAAATAGTAAAAGATAATGGAGTGCTGTTGACCTGACAGAGTTGGCAATATCAACCAAATTACTTATTAACAGGTCAACATGAATAAGTTTCATCTTTTAACGGCTGAAAAGGGAAACTAAGAAATTGGAGACAAGTCAAATTGGTCAAACAGTTCAAAAGTCTCAATGCTATTTTAATCCACAACCTCCTGTCATTGTATTCAAAACTATCAATACTATAGCAGTAATATAGTTTTTGCAATCAAATTCAACACGAACTATCAGTAAAAATAAAACAAGGTTGAACAGAAAGTGTTTTGGGTGAAACCATTTTGGCCCAAACCAAAAAATTACCCATCTGACCAAACATATTTTAATGTGTTAACCAACAGTCCCAACCCGCCCATTCACCACCCGTAATCTGACATCTATGATAACATACCGTGGAGCACGATCAGGGACATCAAAACTATTTTCCATGCTAGAGCTTGATGAACCTTCTCCTTTTCCACCTGTATTAGTGTTACTTACTATTGGTTTTTTCTTCTTACGTTCACCGAAAAGTCCAGTAAGCCACTCTACATCATTAGATTCTTTTTATTGGCAGGGGTAAATTTAATAAGCTCAGCTTCAGAAGGCCTAACATCCCAGAAACTCAAGGAGTCCAAAGGCACTTTTTGTAAAGGTACCCATCCTTCAGAGTCATTCCATCAAAAACTTCATACATATCACCTGTTTCACGGTCACGCCTACACTGAACTAGTGGTCGATATGCCCTATTAAAAATGTGAGATAAATTGGTGAATACGTGGGGCACAACAGTGCATTATTTTCATAGAGAAAAGTAAGTATTGTACTCAAGTTCACTTGAAGCGATCAATCTGGGCGCAGGTATAGTGTTTTTCTTGCCAGTAACTCCTCCACCCTGCGAACAAAAAAGATGACTATAAGTGATGTCTACATTATATATACATATAGATGGGTAAACTTCATTACAAATTTTTCAGCAACAGCTTGTAAATCAATCCTTGGGACAAGCTTGACTGTAGCTTTCCTCTTAGCTTTATCCACATGCACAACCTGCATCCATATAGCTAAACAATGGACAGCTAATCCAGAAAAGATAGAATCCCCCATATAACATAGTAAAAGATTATCTATAGCCAGTTATGCCAATTGGGTTAGGCACTTACCTGTGCCAGATCCCCCTTGTATTTCCCATTTTTAACACGAGCCCAGGTATCCACAGATACCCCACTGTATTTGCTTCGAACAGAAAATAAATGTGGAATTTCAGAGTCTGGAACAGCAGCCACTCGACTTGGATATATATTACAGAGACCTTTGCATGCCTAGAAGAAATAAAGATATATAACTGTGCATAAAACAACTAAAAATCAAATTTATAATGTAACACCTACTATACCCATCCCCATCCAACCAAAACACAGAGTCAATAAAAAATAATCAAATATACCTCATTAATGTCACGTTGCTTTTCAGCTTCAATGTAAATAAAACCCTTCACATGTTCAACAGCAAAAGCAGAAACTATTTGCAGCTTAGTTCCAAGAGCTTTCAAGTCAACATACTTCTGCATAAGACAGAAAGCTGAATGCCTCTCGCGTCCAACTACAGTAGAAATACTTGTTCATAGTTTCAGAGATGTTGAACTAAAAAAACTAAAACAAGCTAAAAAAAGTCAACTACAACAAATATACCGTGCACTTGACTTTCCAGGTTGTTAAATCCTTCATAGATGGCATAAATGTGTCGCGTTCATTCATCCTAGCAGTTTCAGTTCGGTCTTCTGCATATTTAACAAAATTAGCACCTGGTTATAGCGTGCTTCCATAAGTTATCAATCTCTCTTCATCCATCTCCTCTTCTTTGGGGAAAAAGGGAATGTTAGGAGTCTTTGGTTCAGCTTTGACTTCAGGAGCAGGTTCAGGAGCAATGTCATCTCCCAAAAACACTGCAGCAGCCAAGGAGCAATCAAAATTTTATATAAAAAACTATTAGACAGGAAGAGGATGTTACACACTCCCTGCTAAAAGAATATGAAATAAAATGAACAGTCTGGATGTGAAGTTATAAATATCACACAACAAAGATAAACTGCACACTATTTACTAATGATTTTATGACAATTCAACATCTAAAAGCATAGCTCAGGTGATGCACCAATGCACCATATGTCTTTTTTGACAATGTTACCTCACTTTGCAGAGGTTGCAGAGGTGTTGAGATTTTTTATGACCAGTAGTGTCTAAGATATCCATACAGTTGAGCTATAGAATAAAAACCATCAATAATCACAAAAGCAAAAACTGCACCCTACGCAGAGCTAACAAAATCATAACTAATACAGCATGCATTAAATTTACTTAAATTTTGCAGCAAATGAGCTACAACAGGCACCAATATTAGACCAACACAGTAAGAACAACATAATTTGTTATGTTACATCATACTAGTCAAGAAACAATACCAATCGGAAGTAGTAAAAAGTTCATTTTCGCAAAACAACGCAATAATTCAACGAAACCCTAAAAAAGATATGCATTTCATCGTAGTAGCTTCAAAACCAACCAAATTGAGATCATGCAAGCTACACACCACCTTAAAATGAAAAAACAAACTCAAATTTTAGTTAATCACAACATAGCCCTAAAATGACCAAAAAGTAACGTATATTCACAGAATGACGGTGATCGGGAAAAATATTACTATTAATGTCGTCATTGATGAAGTATTCATCTTCGCTAGAGCCACTCTCCTCGATTTCGAAAGCGGTTTCCTCGAAGAACTGGAGGACATTTAGGTTTTTCTTCTTCCTATTACCGGATTTTTCGTCTCCGTTGCGTTTCCGTTTGCTCGATGAAGAATCATCAGCGATTCCTTTGCCCTTATCCGCCATATCCTTCTACGATTGGTGAATTTTTAGGGTTTTCGGTGGGAATTAGGGGAAAGAGAGTGAGCTTAAGAAACTCGGGGGTTCTTTTTGCATTGAGATTCCTACAGTAAAGTTACGCTTGGAGAGAGAACTCTGGTTTATATATCCGAATCGTTTAGTATTTAACGGTCCAGACTGTTTGTTTCACGAGTAAATGTCTGAATAATTAAGACACTTGCCTTTGAATAGTTAAGCATTACACTAATGCTGAATGGTTAAGAGATCTAATGTTGAATGGTTATGACATCTTACTGGATTGATCAGACATTTGTATTTGAATAGTTAAACGATATACTAGCTCTTAATGGTTCAGATCTCTTAACCAACTGGGCTAGCTCAGTTGGCCACCCGATGAGGGATAGAGCGCTTGGCCCAAAGAGGTCATGGGTTCGATCCTAAGGGGGGAGGGTTTACCCACAATATGTGGGGTTCCCGCCCGGGGTTGTAGAGGGGTTCGGTCCCGCGAGAGCGGCGAAATACAACCGCTGGGATTCGAACCGGGGTCTCCCATAGGGAACCCAAGGGATTTACCAGGCGATCTACTCCTTTCAAAAAAAATGGTTCAGATCTCTTAATAGTTCAGCACTTAAAGGTTCAGACCTCTTATTGATTCAGACCTCTTATTGATTCAGACCTCTTATTGATTCAGACCTCTTATTGATTCATCACTTAATCATTCACGCAAAACAACCCTAAAGTTAGGTGGTGAGGAGATTTGAATTTTACATTTGGGACACCAAACAATATTTGTTACTACTTTGGTCACCATACTTGGTGATATGTTTTCAAAACAAAAAAAACTTGCATCTGTTGTTTAATTTAAATCATGGGTTTGCGTTAAAACTTAAAACCTATACTATACTTTATATGTTTTCAACTTTCAGTCGGATCCAATCTAGAACCAGCTTAACTAGGACCGATAAGATGTTGAAGTTAAAACTTAATTAGTTGTTTAGATTTATGTTTGTTGTTGTGAATTTGTGATACATGTTTCGTACAATAATCATCTTCCAGTTACTTATAGATAAAAAATTTAAAAAAAAAACGATAACGATCGTAGCCCAAGTTCGTAATCTCATAAAATTTGAGTTACGTGTAATGCGTTAATGTGGTAATCCCCTAAAGAAGTATATACAATAACTTTTGTTGTGATGAGAGCAACATGCATGATTATTTAGGTTATTAATATATAACTCGGTTGTATTGTTTGTCATTGTGTTATCTTCTTAACCATGATGTTTAATTTTATTATTATTTGAAAGCAACCCGGTACAAAATGGGCAAGATTTGAAGCTCGGCATAACATATTTGTTACGCAACTAGTAGAATGGTCGGTTAAATTTGGGATGATAGGAAAACCGATTGATACATACTAGTACAGTTAAACGATTTTAACTTTTCTTGCTTATATACCTTGGATGGAGTCTTACAAACATGATTTGGTTAGAAGCCCATGAATAGTCATATGAAAAAATATGAACCAAATACGAAAATTTGAATATGATGAGTATATACATGTTTAGTAAATGTTTTGATATTTTACAAGAGAACATGAAATATACATGTTATCGTGATATATTTCTTAAAGGAAAATCATCATGACACAACATATAAGATTTACATGCAACTATTACAATTTTTAATATAAAGTATAATGATTATGAGTTGATTTAACAATCTATGGGTTTTTTCAAGACAACATTACATAATTCATCATTTATGTTAATACCTGATTTCAGATGTGGTCCTTAATCTTTAAAAATTACACCAAACATCATTTTCCTTCATTGTTTGTAACAATTAAGGTCCTTTAAACTAACTTGGTTTAATTTTTCTTGTTAAGTAATGTCACATGCATATCACATGGGGGTATTTTTGTCAAATCCACTCTTCCTCTAGTCTAATAACCCTACGTACGTACATAATCAAAATTGAACGTGATCATCCATCTTCCTCGTTCCCGCTTTCTTCATTGAAAGTGTATGATAGCTTCGATTCCTTGTTTATCAACTCAAAGCATGGCCAGATTTGGCATTCGTGAATCAACAGATAAGCGCATTGACTACCATCAGTTATATAGTATGTATCTAATCGATTTTTGGATTGATTGTTAATCTATTTTGCTATTTGATTGATTTTCTTTAATCTCACTGATTCAAGTTTTGGATTTGATCTGTAGGTATATATCCAAATCTTTTCTCCATCAACTTACATCATGGGGGTTCTTTTAGTAGATGTCCGGGTAGAAGGTATGAGAATGGCCAAGTCAATTTAGTTGATCTCTTTGATGTTAACAAGTTTTCTATTGCTGAACTTGATGAATTGAAAGCTAATTTAGGGTACGAAGAGGGTGAGCGTGTTTTTTTATCATTTTTTAGTGCTTGGTAGTGATTTAGACATTGGGATACAAGCCTTAGGTACTAAAGAAGATGTATGTAGGTTCACCAAATTAGTGTGTACTCATAAGGTTATTGATGTTTTTGTTGAACATGGAGATACATATATGCACACTAATATGTTAGATTGGTATACAACACCAACAGCACCCATTCTAAATGAAGAAGATATAATCAATTTCGACCCTTTCTTGAATATATACAAGATGATTATGTAAATGTAAGGACTGTTAATGTCAATGAAGATAGAGGGAATGAGAATGCTAACAAAAAAATGATGCACGATACACTGATGAGGATCATAGTGATTTCATTGTAGATGAAAATGATATAGATGGTGTTTCTGTTGATATGAGAGATTTTAAACTAAATGTTGATGAAGAATATGAAAGCAATATTAAAGATGATATATTAATGATTGAAGATATTAATGATGAAGTGTTGGACAATGATACTTTTGATAGTGGATGTGAATCAGATGAGAACATTATGAGTATTAGGAAAAAAAGTTTAAAGTACCTTAGGAAAGAAAGCGAAAAATGCTTTTACATTGGTCAAGTGTTTGGAAGTAAAAAAGAGGTAAAGGAGTTGATAAAGTATCATTCGGTTGAAACTAGAAGGCAGTTGAAATTATTAAAGGATGATCGGGATAGGATAAGGGTTGTGTGTGCTGGTGAACTACCAAGATTTGAAATTAATGAAGATGGTGTACTTGTTAAAAGTCAAATGAAGGCCGAAACTATAATTGTAGGTAGGCTTGAAGGAACAAAACAAAAAAAACAAGGGTGGAAGGGGGAAAAGACAAACCCATTACAGTACTTGTGTCCTTGGGTTTATTGGTATCTAAAGATAAGAGTTCAGATTCTTGGACAGTTAAAACATTTATTGAAGAACACAGATGTAATAAAAGTCGTAATATTAGGGCTTGTACTTCATCTTTTTTAGCCGAACAACTCATGGATCAAGTGGAAGAAAATCCAAGCATTCCTGTGAAGGCGGTTCAGGAGCAGCTTCAAAGGAAATTTGAGGTAGGTGTTTCAAAAATGAAAGCTTTTAGGGCAAAAAGTAAAGCTATGTTACAACTTCATGGTGATTATAGTTTACAATATGGTTTACTGAGGGATTATGTTGAAGAACTATTAAGAACAAATCCCGGAACTATAGTGAAATTAGAGGTTGAACCAGTGTCTGATCCAAATTCTGAAACCCGAAAATTTAAGAGGATATATGTATGTTTAGGTTCTTTGAAAAATGGGTTTAGAGCAATTGGTAGACAGTTGTTAGGATTTGATGGTGCTTTTATGAAAGGTCCATACCCGGGTCAAATCCTTACAGCCGTGGGTATTGATAATAACAATGGCATCTACCCTCTATCATATGCCATAGTTGAAGCAGAGAACATACATTCTTGGACTTGGTTTATTCAGTGTGTTGGTGATGATTTGGATTTGTCCACTAATTCAACTTCACATTTGTTAGTGATAGACAGAAGGTTAGTATAATTCAGTTTAAAAAAGAATGCAACTGGCACTTGTAGCAAGTGTAGCAAGTGTAAAAAGAAAGGTCATAATAGTAGAACCTGTGATGGGAGAGGGCAAGTAAGATTCGGATAGGTCATGTTTAGTTAGTTTGGTATTATAATTTAATTTGGATGGTGCGTTTTGAATGGTGTTGTTTTTTGTTACTGCTATCGTGTAATTTGGATGCTACTATTATGTTTGACTACTTCATTTTGACTTTCATATTATGATACTTTCGTATTTTGATTATGTTTCGAATGAAACATATTTGGTATTAATAGTGGAACATATTTATTTGAAACTGCAATCCATATTTATTTGAAAATAATGAAACTGCAATCCATACTAGTCTGCAAACTAGTCTACACAAACTGCAATCATAGTGGAACTTGGTTTTGGTCACAAACTAGTCTGCATAAACTGCAATCATAGTGGAACATATTTATTTGAAAATCCATACATAACTACCAAACTTGGTTACTGTAATCATAGTGGAACATATTTATTTGAAAATGCCATGTGATGATCACTAGTTGGTTTTATGCACAAACTAGTCTGCACAAACTTGGTTTTATGCACAAACTAGTCTGCACAAAATCCATACATAACTGCTATACATACATGGTTTTGGTCAAATGCCATACATATGTATTAATAATGGAACAAACTTGGTTTTGGTCAAATGCCATACATAACTTGGCTACTGCAATCATCCCCTGCACAACTTGATTTTGGTCAAATGCCATACATATGTAGCTCAAAATTGATACCCCAATGGAACTGCAACTAATTGGCCCAATACATTGATTGGTCAAATGCAAATAATGGAACTGCAAGCTCAAAATGCCATTTCATTACATATAATGCAATTACAAAGATCGGTCAAACATACATTGCATTACATACAACACTTACATGAACCTCAAAGAAACTAGTAATATAATAAAGCCTATCCAACTAAAAAGCAAGCAATTCCTCAATTGTCTTGCTTTCTCTTCACTTGATTTTAAGTCAGCTTCAAGATGGCTCCTTAAATCTTCAAGATCATTCTTTAATTTTAATTAAGCTTCAAGTTGGCTCCTTAAACCTTCAAGTTAATTCTTTGATTTTAGTAGACTTGGAATGATACTCAAACACCTTTCACATATTTCAGAGTCATACCATTCAAAAAAGTTGCATTTTGAACCCTGGTTCAATGTTGGCAAAATTAAAATACACAAAATTCAAATTAGGATGAACGTGAACAAGAACACATGAAATGGAGTAACTATGAACAAGGAGATACCATACCTCTCGAAGACAACAATAGAAACGTCTACCTGGATTGCGTGAGGTCCATGAAGTTTTCATCGTCGCTTGTTTATCACACCAACAATGAATCGCCTTATTCATACTCGCTATGAACCTGGAAATCGTTAGAATGGGGGGGAAGAAAAAATGGTGCTTTTGTTCGCAGGGGCTTTCATCGTGGATTTAGAGCCCTAAAATGGGGAAGAAGGTTTTTTTTATGTACATAAGGGGAAGAGTGGATTTGATAAAAATACCCCCATGTGATATGCATGTGACATTACTTAACAAGAAAAATTAACCCAAGTTAGTTTAAAGGACCTTAATTGTTACAAACATTAAAGGAAAAGGATGTTTGGTGTAATTTTTTCAATTTCGTATTGAGTTTCCCAAACCTCTAAAGCGGCCTAACGGGAGACCAAACCAAATAGTTTGAATTCTATAACTTTTATTGGCAAATCACAAAAAAAATGATTTGCTCTTTATAAAAAACTAGCTTTAGAAAACCCGTGTAGTACACGGGTTGAATAAATAAAATATTAATATAATAAAATTTATGGAAAATAAAATAATATTTCAAGATATGGTATGACTGATTTGCATATGAGTAAGTACTATAAGTAATAAAACAGTGATATCAACCTTTTTAAACTTTGTTTTTATTTTTTTAAAAAATTAACATTTTGTTTTAAAACAAACTGTATAAAATATTTTTTTTTAAATATTTCATTATCATAACTCCTAAACTAAATTAATTTTGGTTTTAAATAATTTACTTTTTAAAAACACTAATTTAGAATATATCATATTTTTTAAAAAGTTTGATTTTAGAAAAAAATATTATTTATAAACATTTGTTTATTTAGACATAACATTAATAAAAAATCTTCTTCTTAATTTATACAAAATTATTTTAATCTAAAAAAATGTTAAATAATATTATTAGTAATTAAGGTAATAATTTAATAGGAGAGAGAGGCAGAAAAATTTTGATGAGGAGAATTGTGATGATTACACATGTCATATCAAGTTACTCTTTTATTATAATAGGTAGATAATTCAACAATTTTATTTGAGCTACCATGACTTTTGGACTTTGGCAAATCTGTAAACTTAGTTTTCTTTTGAAAATCAAGAACTCATAGTTTAAACTCTTCTACAACTACAATCCCCTCTGACTTCCGCTATGGCATCTTAACCACTTAAGAAGAAGCCATATTTTACTGCATTCACTCTTTAGCCCCAAATTCGACGGGCTTGATATGGATTCATGTTGGTTCAAATCTATCGTTTTATCTTCACACTTCGAGATCCAACCATAAGTCCATAACCCAGTTGAAGCTAGGCTTTAGCACACCCAGCTATTTCAACCCCTAACCGACAAACCAATGCGACTGGTAGGTTAGTCCAGTTATGAAAGCATTGTAGTTCAGTGATCAATGTTAACTATAAGCTGTACATAAATTATAGTTTAGAAATCACATTATCATATATGAACATCTAACTTTTTAATATGTTTCTTAGCAAATTCCGTATTGTTTTCTCGTAGTATAATACAAGATCGTGTAACTTTTTAATAAGTGTTTTTGCAACTTCTGCGTTATTATGCTAAAAGCTCAAACATGTATGCTAAAACATCATTTATACTCTCCCTGAATAGTGTTTGGTGTTACATTTAACTCGAAAAAACTCAAAAAGCTTAGATGGTGTCCACTAGAAAAAGATGTATGCTAAAACATCATTTATACTCTCCCTGAACATAAACCCTTGTGTAACCGTTTCACATTTACCACATTAAAATGAAATTTCATAGATTTATAATAGAGAATACATACTGCATACCTAAAAACACACAGCGTGTTAAATAATCAGATCATAATAAACTAACCGACTTAAGTCAGAATCATCAACAAACAAGATCCAAAAGCTAAGTAAGCACATCTAAAAAGCAGATTAAAAGTCGATGGATAACGAGACCAGGTTTCAATAATCAAAAGACGACGGGCGGCCTCCTCCCCTTCTAGGGCGGTCATACGGACCAGCTCTGTCCCTGTAGTTTTTTCCTTCATAACGTGCGGGTCCACCACCACCACCTCCATACCTGTCACTGCTCCGCCTTGGCCCGGCATCCCTGTCATAATCTCTTTCCCTGCCATACATGCTCTGTGGTGGAGGTAGGGGTGCAGGTGGATATCGTTCTGGGGCTCCGTACCTATCCCTCCAAACCGATCTCCGCCACTGGGTACGTACCTGAATATATTGTTTGAAGGGTAAAACAGCTATTCACGGAAAAGAAAAATGATAAAAATACTTCACTTACCTGTCATTAGCATAGCGACTGTTGCGATTTCCATACTTGCTATCTCTGCTGTCATAGCGGTCTCTATCATCAAAACGCCCTGCATCATATCTATCCTCCACATAACGTTCACGGTCTGCATAGTGATCTCCACGGCCACGACCACCACTGAACCTGGGGCGGGAGGAGAACTGGCTGCCACCTCTGCCACCTCTGCCACCACCTCTGCCGCCGCCACCACCTCTGCCGCCGCCACCACCACCAGCTGATGGGCAATCACGAGCCCAATGTCCCACGCGACCACACTTAAAGCACTCATCCTGTCCTAATGATCTGTCACTTCCACCATAACCACCGCCTCTACCACTAGACGGATAACTACCACCATAACCATGATCTTGATCTTCACCGCCCATTCTAGGCTGAGCCCTGTTAACTGAGATCACTCTTTCCCCAAAATCACTGCCATGCATTTCTCTGATAGCATCTTCCATACCTCTCCTGTCTGCAAATGTCAGAAATCCAAATCCACGTGGACGCCCAGTGTCCCTTTCAAGCATTATCTACAACAAAACCATGCTTAGAACAATACAACCATAGAATTAACAGATAACCCTTGAACCAGGTTATAAAAACTTGAAAATATAACATAGTTGGTTTTACCTCAACAAAAAAATTAGCTTATATTGTGCCACAACTAAATAATATTGAAAAATATATAATTTGCTTTGTTTATATTATGGTTGTTACCTCTACACCAATTTGGCCAACAAAGAACTTAACTCGCAGCTTTTATAAGATCAGGGCGCTCTGTACGAATCACTTTATCAATTTCTTGCAATTCTGGTCAGTTTTAACTAAAAAGTTTCTACATCTTAAAGAAGCTTGCCAAAGAAACATTCAGCCCTTGGGATGAATTAACCACAGAGTTCAGCTGACCATGCAGTTCTGAGGCTTTGCTTTTGTTTTACTGTATTTTTGGTCAAGTATTACAACAGAACATGTTGCTCTTACCCACAACCTCACAATTTTTTTCTGCCGAGTATCTCACAAAAACCTTTTTTTTACAGAACTTCTTGATCCCTACATCAATTTCTGTCCACTCTAATCAATGCAAGGTATCTGTCACTATCCGATCATTCAGAAAAATATACAGCGCTTCAGATGGTTGACTTCATAACCTTTTTGTCTATACAGTTCAACTAAACTTTCTTCATTGATACATGTTAACTCACTATGCAGTGAATGCCAGTGATATATCTTCAGCGTCTGTTAATACCACCATTAATTGCATTTTTGGTGTCAAAAACTACAAGTCAGGTAGATTCTGGAGATTAAAATCTAAGACTCGCATATCACAGCCACCATGCAACCACTGCTCTCAATGTGGGGACTTCCATCTAACCTCAACCACCTTGGCTGACAAATCTTGAAAAGACGGGACCAAGTGATGATAAAAAGCGTGGAGATGGCAAATATCACCAGGAACAAAACCTCATACTAAATGTACAAAACTTCAGGAAGTTGCATGTTTCATAAAATATAACTAACCATCAGATAACGCTCATGGCTGATCATAAATAACAAAAAAGAACTTTACTCGACAGAAGTACTAAAAAATGAATCCAGTAGCGCAGAATGCAAAATCAGACACCAACTATAACTTCATAATTCAAGCAGCTAGTGAGCCTTCTTACATACACGACTGCTATGTATCCTAAACTTAAAGTATGATAAGTGAGCAGCAATCCTGTTTTAATGCGCCTATATCTTAATTGGCAGTGGCTGAAAATTTGCACAAAACAGTAACAAAACACAATCCATCACTCTTCCTGCCAAGACAAAGTAGGCATCTTAATCCTATGAAGTTTGGGGTTAATCCATCTGGCTGGTGGGTAACACATGGAGCAGCTAAAGATTAGTATTCATAAAGAAATCATCTAGACACAACCACACATGAACATTTCAGGAACTACTGCCCAAAGTTGAATTCTCACTACTGCTGACTGCTCAACTCAGACGAACATCACTTCCAACTCAACTCAGATGAACATCACTTCCAGCTACCAACGTGAAAATGTTGCCAGTTATCTGCAGCTTCACGGAACCTCATACCAATGGATTTGGCTTGCACAAACCTTAAAGCACATACAGTTCCTACCAAGCTGAACAACCAGACACCACTGTTGTGCAAAGTAACTTCCACTTAAATCATTAACTAAGTGATTGAACCAAAAAAGCCATAATAACGTCACAAACTTCAAAAGGACACCTTATATAATATCAGAAACAGTGAAAGAACATTATACTTTTAACTCAGATAATGCATAGTTCGTCCCCCTTGAAATTTGATGGGTCAATTATGAAATTTCATGGAACAAAAAATTGCATTTTCTTTGCTTCCCAGAACAAATTGCCTAGTTACAAATGTGAACTGGAGTCAAGAATAATGTTTTTAAGAAAGCAGTCTTAAAAACAATTGTATTGTATACGAATACGCAGGCTTCGATCCTAACAAACAGAATCTAGCACCTTTGTCCATAACATGTGAGAAAACATTAGCTTTACTAATAGTTAACTCCTTACTGAAGTTTGCTTAATCCCTTTGACCTTTTTAGCTGTTCAACCACAGGTTAAGACATATGAAAGAAGTCCGAGCTGCAGTTGAACCACCATGTATGGATCTCAACTGCCCATCTCAAAACAGTTCTATCACAAGATTATGTAAACATACTTCCATTGCAAACTTCTTACAATGAGACTTTGCAACATGTTGACATTCAACACAACCAACGGAACAAAGCAAAGCATAGAAAAAACAGCGAGCCCCAGCAATTCAACCCAACAGAACATTATAACTCCTTGTAAACAAACCCATCTTAAGCAACCAAAGATCAGAACCAGCATTCCAGCAAAGAAAACAAACAAACAGAGGATCAATAACAATAGAGATGAAGACAAATCACAACTTCAAACAAAACAAACAAACATACCTAGTATATCCTGCTTAAGAGCAGGGTCTGGGAGGGGTAAGTGGTGGCGAGTCTTTCCTCTATCTTGAGAGATAGAGAGACCGCTTCCAAAGAGACCCCGACTCGGTAACAATAACAATAGCAAGCATAATATATAGCATACAACACCACGGTATAAAACACAACTTCCAATAAGTAAATTTAATAACAACATTTAACGCTGATATAAAATAACAAGCAAGTTTCCTCAACGCTGCAGAAGTGTATAATAAATTCAAACAGGTTAAACTAGCAGCTAAACCTTTTTATGGTATGGCTTCGCGTCTAAGTGTGTGAATGTGAAAACAAAGAACAAACCACAATCCCTCCTCCAACCACTGTGACATTTCCTGATAATAAGGTTGCGAAGTCATGATATACAGTAGTTCTCAGATTCACTAAAGCCTTAATACAAAACTTAAATGGCTCCCTAAAAAATGAAAAAGTTCCAACTTGCAGATACAACCATACAAGTCTGACTTTAGTGCAATAATACGAATTCCCAGTTAATTAAACAGCAAAGTAACGAAGACTATTTTGTTTGATATCAATAAAATCCCCGTATGGTATACGTGTTTTTCTACGAGCTACCTCGGCAATTAACCTTAACACATATGGGAACTTATCAATTCTTCAGCACAATACAGATTATAAGTAAAGTGATGAACCTGAGAGTCAATAATTTTGCCAAAACGCCTAAAGGCGTCTTCAAGCTGACGCTCCGTGACGTCCCATGACAAGCCTCCGACAAAGACACGGTAATCGGAATCTTTCCCAGCCATTGATTGCACGATCAAAAGTACCTGCAAATATAACAAACACCACGTAATTCAAGACCCGTTTATAATAATCGAGACGTAATAATCCGATCGGATAACAAAAAATTCAAACATAATGAGAACAACCCAGGGATACGTGTGACATGAGCAGAAAGTTACCTTTGATTGGAGTTATTATCTGACGATTCGCCTATCTTTCGAGAAGATTGGGGTAAAATAGCGTGTAATTGGTGTGTGTTTGGGGGTTTTAGGTTTTTAAAAGTGGAAACCCTAGAAGCAGTGCGATTGATGCTTCAGGATGTTTAGTTTTGGCCCTTTGCTTTAAAACTCTTGACACTCGGCCTCTGATTTTTTTTCTAGCAGATTTTACTTGCATCATTATATCAAATTGTATGTAACAAGACTAGCTATAACTTATAATTAAAAATATAAGTTTTATTCACGGAGTTCTTTACTAGTTGTCCATCCAGGTGTCACAATTACATTTTCATGTGTTATCACTTCCATCATTTTATAAATATCGACTTTTTCTTAAATGTTTAGTACTTTTGCTTTTTTTAATAGATTTTAGTAATATTTATTATTACTAATTACTAATTATTTATAGCATACTAATTTTAATTTTTTATGCATAAGGTTGTTGTACCTTACCTTATGTTTAGAGAGTAATTCATTGAAAAATATTTTTTTTTATTTTTAACCTTAAACTTTTCATTTTTGAATGTAATTCATAAAAAATGAGTTTTTCTTTGAGTCCAAAACTTGTTATCTTTTGTAATTTGACTTTACAACTTTTTTATTTTACAACTTTAACCCAAGACTTTTATCTTTCGTAGATTTTTGTTTTACGTCTCCTTATAAGTTTTGCAAGTACACGGAGCAACATGCATTTGTGGTTCAATATTTTTACGTTTCACTCTAAATTTTTTGACTTAACGTGGCGCAACATGCATGTTTGGTTCAACGTTTTTATGTCTGTGTTTACCCGTTTGATAGGTTTATCGCAACACGCGGGTCCTAGATTGACTTAGTTAAACTTTTTTATGTTTTACGTTTCGGTCTAATTTATCCGCATTACACACCACAACTTTAGTGTTGGTTGTCAGTGGCGGTGGTGTGACATTAGTGATATTTTGAATGGTTTTACAACCCCCCCGGGCAACGCGAGGGCTTAATTCTAGTTAATTACTAATTACTAATAGATATTTGACATTTACTTATAAATAACTTACATATTTACGGTATTACATCATTTTTAAAATAACTTTTCAAAAATAGTAAGCATATATTTCATTTCAAAATTGACGTGTATGATTTTAAACTTTTAAATTCCTTTCTTCCTACTATATATGATTCGATTATCGTTGTTTGTAACTATGTTTTAACATTTTGTTATGACAATCTTAAATAATAATATTATTGTAATGACCCATATTAAAAACTTCTGTCTTATAATTGTAATTGTTATAGATTATACATATACAATATCTATTATATAGTTTTCTTATTCAACTCGTATAATACACGTGTATATAACCTATGGGTTGTTTGGTAGCCTTTTAATGGGACCATTAAAAGGCTACCGCTGAACCAGTAAGAATTGTATGTGTTTGTTTCAGAAAAAACACCTCTTAATGAGACCTTTCACCATTGAATGGTTAAGTAACGGGGGAGTGCCGAATAGGAATTACTACCCATCTACCCCTCAACATCAGCCAAAAACATCGACCCCACCCCATTTCCCACAACCATCGACCCCACCTATCTCCCCACCGCCTGCCAACGTCGGCTTTCACCACCGCCGGCAACCGTTCGCCACTAGCAATCGTTCCCCGGCCACCGTTCGCCGCCGGCAACTGTTCCCCGGCCATCGTTCGCCGCCTCTCGTTCGCCGCCGACCCAACAACTTATCAGCTTCGTGTTTGTTGATTAAACTCTTTGGGGTTGATCAACTTATGCTTCTTTTGTCATCGACCCAACACCCCTACTATTCGCCCTTAATCGAATACCTTGTGTGTATTCAATTGAAGGTCATGTGGGGTTGATGATTACAGTTTAAAGGTGCAATTGATGAAAGAAATAAAGGCGATGATTGTTATCATTTGAGTTCATTTGAAGGTGCAGTTCGAGGATACCCAACAATTGATTTGAGTTCATTTGTTCCCAATTTTGAATTTTTTGACATGCAATTGAACGAGTGTTTGAATCTAGTAATGATTGTTGAATACTTGAATGTTAGTTGAATACTTGAATGTTAATGTTGATGATTGTTGATTACGTGACTTTTAATGTTGATGATTGTTGAATACTTGACTTTTAATGTTGATGATTGTTCAGAGTGGTAAAATAGTCATTCCACACATGTATTCAGAGATTCAACCAAACAGTCACTTGTTGGTAGCCTCTTAATCAACCTCTTAATGGTTCAGATGTCTGAATGGTTCAGATGTCTGAATGGTTCAGCACTTAATGTCTCAGGCTGTTTGTTTCGCGGGCGAATGTATGAATGGTTAAGACATTTGCCTCTGAGTGGTTAAGCATTATACTAATATTGAATGGTTAAGAGGTCTAATGCTGAATGGTCAAGACCTCTTATCTGAATTGGTCAGATATTTGCATTTGAATAGTTAAACGATATACTAGCTCTTAATGGTTCAGACCTCCTAATGGTTCAACACTTAATGATTCAGACCTCTTAATGGTTCAGCACTTAATGGTTCAGACCTCTTAATGGTTCAGCACTTAATCATTCAGATATTACTAAACGGCCCTTTAATCATTCAAACCTATTAATCATTCAGCACTTACTAGTTCAGATTCAACCAAACAACCCCCTAGTTATTAATATCACTATATCGTAAGCTTAAAATTTCAACTATATGCTATTTCATATAGCTCTATCAGTAGATGACTAATAGGTAACCATAGAAGCGTTATAGGTTGCGTATACATGGAAAACATATCTTTAATAGACACAACTAAACACAACCGTATTGATTAAATTATTTGCACAAGCTATGAACCAAATAATGATATAACTGTAAACATATATCCTTTTATAACTTTTAATATGTAATATATTATAAAAGAACAACATGATGTTACAATGTGTGTATGTATTTACGTCTCGATGTAAATTTCATTAAAAACGAATTTGTATTTGATATAACCGATCTAAAAATCTTATAATTGATACGACTTAAATTTTTATAAAATTTGTTTATAAGTGTAGATAAAATTAATTATCAACGTCATATTTGTTTTAATATTATACTATATACTAAGAGTTATAAAAACCAACTAGTAATGCGAGTTTTAATGTAACCCCAAATCAAAATCAAAATGAATGTTCAAAACCACAAAATCAGTAAAATACACAAAGTAAAACACACCAAAACCTCAAATCCATAACACACAAGAACATGCGGAACCCAAACTAAATCAAAGCCCAACATCATACACAAAACAAACGAAAATCAAAGCCGTATGAAAGCAACACAGTCCAAAATAGAAAACCGACGAAAATCAAAGCCCCAAAAAGTGCAAACAAAAGGAAAACCCAAACCTTAATAGTGAGAATCGTCAGGGTATCGATAACGAAAAAAAGAAAGCAAGAAACCGGAGAAAGACAACGTCAACGAACCTAAACCATATTAAAACACAAACAAAAAAAAGAAAAAAAAAAATAAACACACAAACAAAATAATCAAAGAAAATTTTTAAACAAAAAAAACACAAAATACATAATCAAAATCAGTAAAATACACAAAGTAAAACACACCAAAACCCTAAATCCATAACACACCAGAACATGCGGAACCCAAAAACTAAATCAAAGCCCAACACCATACACAAAACAAATGAAAATCAAAGCCGTAAGAAAGCGACACGGTCCAAAATAAAAAACCGACGAAAATCAAAGCCCCAAAAAGAGCAAACAAAAGGAAAACCCAAACCTTAATAGCGAGAATTGTCAGGGTATCGATAACGAAAGAAAGAAAGCAGGAAACCGGAGAAAGACAACGTCAACGAACCCTACAAATCAAAAACACATGTCCAGATACAAAAAAATTCATTCCAAATTTTCGAGACCACACACAAAACAAACCATATTAAAACACAACAAAAAAAAAGAAAAAAAAATAAATACACAAACAAAAGAATCAAAGAAAATTTAAAAAAAATAATAATCAAAAGAAAATTTTAAAAAAAAAGAGGAGGAAAAACCACCACCGACCAAAGCTATTAATTATAATAGTAATTATCTAACAACTATAGTCACATTAGTGCAAACAACGAAAGGTTGATACAAATAGTAGGACTTTATCAATTTTTATTATTACACCTCGTTAAGGTTATGTAATTTATAATTCTTTTTTTTCATTAAAACGAAAAAAAACATATTACACATACATACACGTACGCACAAAATTAAAAGCAATCTTTGAATCACCAAAATAAAAAGTAAACTAATTTTACCAGCATTAATTGAAGAAAAACATCAACTTTTATACTACTTTATTTTGATGGAAATATACACTGATCAAATCAATGAAGTTGGAATCTGCTTAAAACGATTGTCAAGAACATTATACACATTTCCAATTGAAGATAGAAATTGCTCAAAACTCAAAATAGCTATTGCATGTATGTGTCTATATATATCCATAGAGTGAGGCACTCATGTAAAACTTAAGTGGTTTTAGATGAATTCTCTAATTCTAATCGCTATGGTACATAAAAAACTGTTAAAGAAAAAAGTGGACAATGAATGAAAATATCCCTCTCGGTCTATGACATCTAAATGGAAGAAAATTTAAGATCAAACTTTTTTTTATCTTAACCTTATGTTAACTTACTTCGCCAAAAGGGAGCAAAATTGGTCGAACCCTTATTCTTATTAGTTTTTATTTTAATTTTGTTAGGTTTAAGTCTAACGATAATAATATTCTACAAATAGAAATTCCAACTCAGTTACCCGACTCGGGTTCAACCCAGTAAACCCCAACCCGGGTCCAACCCGATTCAACCCGTGGAGTTCAAACCGGCTTGTCCTCTCCACACCCCAACCGGGGGTTTTCCCCAACATGACCCGACCCCGTCCGGTTTAGACCCGAGTTCTTTTACCATGCTGCACTCTTAAAACCGGGCTGGACCCGACCCGAACCCCGTCAAACATGGATTGAATGTTTCTGACCAAAATCTACCCCGGTTTCAAGTTTTAACCCGGTCTATGCACCTCCGTCTGCAATAACTACCAACAAATTTACATAACAAACATTAACTGCTAAAGTTTCTTGCATCATTGTAAAGTTGAGGCCTTTATTATCGTTAGTAAAGTTAAAAGATAATAACGAACTGGTAAAATATATTATCCTATCTTCATTACCACATACACAAAATCCTTTGGAAAGTCTCTACACATAGAAGACCTTTCATCTCACAACCATCAAACAGGAAGAATTGTATAGCTTCAACCTATGGATTCTGAAAGCATCGAAACCCTAAACTCTATCGATCTTCAAGGTTCTTCATCTCTAAGTGGTCACTCGAATCATAATGTTTACTTAAGCTGCGGAGGTGAAGATACTCGCAAAACTTTCACAGATCATCTCTACGTCGCTTTAACGCAAGCCGGAATCCCCACCTTCAAGCACGATCGTCACATTCCCATAGGGCAGAATGTATACTCAGCGGCACATGAAGCAATTCGAGAATCAAGGGTTTCGATCGTTGTTTTCTCGAAAGAGTATGCTGCTTCGGAGTGGTGCCTTGACGAATTGTTGAAGATGGTTGAGTGCAAGGAGAAACGGGGGCAGTTGATCGTTCCTGTGTTTTATGACGTTGATTCGAGTGATGTAGGCAAACAATCGGGGGCTTTTGCTGATGCTTTTGCAAGGTATGATGAGTGTTATGCTGGTGATATTGTGAAGGTGGAACAATGGCGATTGGCTTTGATGGAGGCTTCAAAGTTACCTGGATGGTATCTGCAGAATTTTGCCAATGGGTGGGTCACTATTTGTGTTTGAATTTTGCATGTTTTAACAGTTATTGATCATAGAGGTGCTTATACAAATTGATGATGTAGTTATATGATCAATGTGAACTTGATGTTGAATTAACAATGTGGATTTTGTCACTTAACCTCACCACTCTCAGATTTACGGTGAATGCAAAGAACAGGAGTGTTTCACACAAATGCTTGTGTATTTTCTGGATACTCAATAATCAAAGATTAATTAAAGAGAAAATAAACTTACGTCCTAACCACTCATCCACCAACACATAGGGGAGATACTGCCCACTATCTTGATTAATTAAGTAATAAACTAACTACCCACTACTTAGATACAAACAAAGCAGTATTCTAATAACATGTATAGAATAAAATAATAACACCACTAATAAACTTAAAACCATGCATACGTCTAAGGGCCATGCACAGCTGTTCGATGTTGTACTTAATCACTTGAGACAATTGTTGAATGGAATCGAGTTGTTTGATACACATAACCACAATTATGGTTAATAATTATGCTAACACAGACCAGTTATGAGCTATTAGATGTAATTTATTCCATCATTTTCCATAGGTTGCTTATTGTTTGCGCAAACATTGCAGGTATGAAGCAAAGTTCATTCAAGAAATCGTCAGGAATGTTCTTAAAAAGATCAATATTACAAAAGTACACGTAGCCAAGCATCCTGTTGGGTTGGAATTTCGTGTGAAAAGAGTACTTTCATTACTCAAAATTGGCTCAGATGATGTGAAGTTGGTTGGTATCTATGGTATGGGCGGTATAGGTAAATCAACAATTGTAAAATCGGTTTACAATACGGCATTTCACCTATTTGAAGGTAGTTGTTTTATTGCAAACGTCAGAGAAGTTTCTGTGCAATCAAATGGACTAGCTTGCATGCAAGAACAACTTCTTTCTCAAACACTTAAGGGAAATAAAGTTAAGATTTCAAATGTTCATACAGGAATCTGTTCCATACAACAAAAACTTTGCTACAAAAGGGTTCTCATTGTCCTTGATGATGTGGACCAGTTAAGCCAACTCGAGGCATTAGCTGGACACCGTTATTGGTTTGGTTTAGGTAGTAGAATAATCATAACAACTAGAAATGAACATTTGCTAACTCAAGCAAAAGTTGATGCCAAATTTATGGTCAAGAAGTTAAACGACAATGAGTCTTTGAGGCTTTTTAGTTGGCATGCTTTTAAGAAACCAGCACCATTGGTTAATTTCAAGAGACTTTCTAATGAAATTGTAAGATACAGTGGAGGGCATCCATTAGCTCTTGAGGTATTAGGTGCTTCTTTGCTTGGGCAGACCAAAAAAGAACTTTGGCAAAGTACCTTGGAGAAACTTAGGAAAATTTCTCCAAAACAGGTTATGAAAAAGCTTGCATTAAGCTTTGAAACACTTGATGATGATACGATAAAGAATATCTTCTTAGATATTGCATGTTTTTTCATTGGAATGGACAAGGATTACGTGATTGATATATTCAATGGTTGTGGTTTCTTTCCTTCAGTTGGAATTAGCATCTTGATTGATAGATGCTTGCTGAAAGTCTGTAGAAAAAATAAGCTCAGAATGCATGATCTAGTGCGCGATATGGGAAGGAAAATTGTTGATGAAAAGTTCCCTTACGAACCTGGAAAACGCAGCCGAATTTGGTTTCAAGAAGATGCAATCAATGTGCTAAGAAGATACAAGGCAAGAGTACTTATCCACTAATTTGTTAACTAATTAAAACATTTTGAAAAAAGGAAAACTAGTTTCTACATGCACCTCTCGTCATTGTATTTTAACCTTTTGTAGGGCTCACAAGCAATTGAAGGTCTTGTCTTGGACTTATTAAGGCCAATGCATTTTAGCACTAAAGCATTTGAAAGGATGCACAGGTTAAGATTACTTCAAATCAACAATGTACATCTAGATGGAAGCTTTAAAGGTTTATTCCATGAGTTGAGGTGGCTTTGTTGGCATCACTGTCCACTGGACTGTTTTCCCTATGACTTCCATCCCGAAAAACTTGTTTCCCTTGACATTCAGCACAACAGTTTTAATAAGCTCTGGCAAGGAACTAAGGTACACAGTCTTGTTTACACGTCAATTTTTTGTATTTTTACTTGTTTCATATACTTCAATTATAGAAATATCTTAGAAAATTCTCTTTATATATATTATAGATGTATATATCATCACATTTCCTTATGAATGGGTGAATTTGGATTTTGTTTTGTCTTTAACAGGTCAAATAAATAAATAAGCCGCTCATAGTGAAATTTTAACTTATAGAAGCTCCTAAATCATATTTAAATTAAATTATATTACTATGGGAAATATAATTTACGTACTCGTATATGACTTGCTAATTGTTAAGAAATAAATAAACTTGGACAAAATTTGTTTTAGGTCAACCGATAAAAGAAGTTACATGTTTAGACCTGTTATTGGATCCTCCCAAACACCTATTGCTCCATGTCTAATATGCTGTTTGATTTGGACTTTTACAGTTTCTTGGGAACTTGAAGATTCTGAACCTTAGTGAATCTGAATCCCTCACTACAACCCCTGATTTCACTGGTGTCCTGAATCTCGAAAAGTTGTCACTCATGTCTTGTCCAAAATTGTCAAATGTGGACAAAACAATTGGATTTCTGAGTAAGCTAACTAGTCTGAATCTGGGCCGGTGCAACAAGCTCAAAAAACTACCAAATAGCATTTGTAATCTTAGATCACTTCAAACATTAAACCTAGGTCTATCCTCAAACCTGGAACAACTGCCTGAGAAATTGGGAGATTTGAAACAGTTGAGGGATATTGATCTTACTGCAACTGCTGTAAAAGAAATACCCGAGTCCATAGGATTTCTAAGCAATCTGAATTCACTGTCACTGTCATCATGCAAGAATCTGAGAGGTATTCCAAGTAGCATATGCAATGTGGGGTCACTTGAATGTCTGTACATGAATGGGTGCTATAATCTGCTTAATTTACCTGAAGATATGGGTAATATTAAATGCTTGAGGGTGCTTAGTGCTAGTGGAACTGCAGTTAAACAACTACCTGAATCTATTGGACACTTAGGTGAATTAACCGGCTTACATTTGGATGAATGCAAGAACCTCACAAGTCTTCCAAACAGTATATGCAATCTAATTTCACTTAAATTTTTCAATCTTGGTTTCTGCCCAAGAATTGAATTAGGTGAATCTACTCAAATGTGGGACAAACAGTTATTGAATCTTACCCGTTTGAATCTCAAAGACTGCAATTTATATGAAGAAGATATTCCTTATAATCTTGGGGCATTTTCCTTTCTGGATGACTTGAATTTAGGAGGAAACAATTTTCGAAGCCTACCCACTAGCCTTGGTCAATTATCCAATGTGCTCAACCTTGATTTGTGTGGATGCAAGAACCTTCAATCAGTCCAAGTGTTTCCTCCTAATCTAAACTGGCTAGTATTAAAAAATTGTTCATCACTAGAAAAACTCACACTATCAACATTAAAATGCCTGTCATCATTGGATCTTACAAACTGCAGCAGCTTGGTTGAGATTCTGGGCTTAGAGAACCTTTATTTGATCAGAGAAATACACTTGAGAGGCTGCAGCAGCCTGTCTACTGCCTTTACATCTAGTTTGATACAGGTTCTCTTTGTGTATATGTGTCTTCATGTCTTTATTAGAGGTTGCATTTTCGACCCATTTACTCATGAATGGGTTGATTTGAGTTATATTTCATTGCAAAAAGGAAATTAAAAAATTAAATAGGATTTTACCATAAAATGACTATGTTACCCCCCGCCCTCCCTCTCCCCCAACCAAAAAAAAGAAGAAATTAATCTTGGCATCTCTTTGTCTAATTTCTTGTCCACCTTTGTTTGGTGACTGATTTTCTATTGAACAGGGACACTCTGGAATTGTGCATAATTGTGCAATTTACTTTTCAAGGATGGAGATTCCTAAATGGTTTGAATATCAAGATACTGAGAATTCTTCAATATCTTTCGATGTTCCTGCAGATTTCAAACATGATCAATTGGAAATGACGGTTTGGGTTGATTATTCATTTGGCAAACTTAGTAATGCTGTGAAGCGATTTAACATAAGTGTAACAAACATAACAAATGATGATAGATTGCGTTATTCACTCTGGGGTAGCTCCTTTGAAACAGGGTCATGGGTGAGGCATATACCATCAGATTACCCAATCAAAGATGGAGACAAAATTGAGGTTTCCATAGAAGTGAAAGACCGGGGTGTTAGTGAAGCAAACCCATTGAAGAATAATATGAATGTAAAAAAGTATGGAGTTCACATAGCCAAAAAGAAACAGACCCAGCACAACAAGAGCCTTGGAAGTACCAACAAACCGCTTAAGACCTGCAAAACCATTGAGTAGAGGGAATTTTTATTGACCAAGCCATTACAGAAGAATATGAAGTACTATGCTTGTTAATAATAACCAACTCTGCTCAAAGATGACCAAGTTTTCATACATGTTACAGCTTTGGAACTTTTTTACTGTGTTTTTTCAATTTCCCGTAGTTTAAGAGCAGCGACAATTATGGATCTTTCATTTGTCAAGATTTATTGCCCACGGATTTGCATAACCCTGATTTCGGGTACAGGTTTAGCTACTCAAAGAGGGACCCAACAATGGTTTTGTTTTCTTGAGTTTAATACCAATCAAAAGGGAAAATATATATCATTTGTTTTGGGTTTCTGGTTATTGTGCTATAATGGCTCTTGGGATTTAACTTTTACCTGCTGCTGCAAATTGAACCATGGTAGCCGCTGATCTGTGGTTTATATTAGTTGCAACAGTCTTGCTTTCATTGTTCATATGCTGTCAAGAATATTCTTGCATGGGATGTTATGGGTTCTAGTCACAAGGCAAACAAATGGTGTAAGTTCTCAAGCCCATGAGACCTGTTTTGATGTTTGATGTACATACTCTGCTGTTGTTTTTGGTGAATATTGCATCTCCTATGCATATTTATTTAGGCAACAGTTTTGATGTATATTTTTTATATAACTTGGTGAATGTATTGTTATAATATTTTTATTTACTATGAATAATTGAATATTGTGTTTCTGTTGATTTTTATCAAGAACATATAATTTGACAACCAGTTAATATCTTTTATACATCATCATTTGAGTGTTTTTTTCTCTGTCGCGATAGTAATACACACTTCTTATGACCGCGTTTCGACATTTTTAATCGAGAAATCTATAATGCCATGATGATAAACAAAGACAGAACATAATGATATATATCACTATAGAGGGGGATTGTGTTATGCAAGTGTCTATCGCAATCTGGTTAACAATATTGATATGAATTTATAATGCATACAATAAAAAGGGTAATAATTTATTTAATTTGAAACACCACCTAGTGGTGTTTTAAATAATGTCTATATTTAAGAAGAAGAGCAATTCATTTAAAACATCATTAGTTGGTATTTCAAATCGATGAAATTTTACATGTTTTATTGCATTTATTATGATAATATTATCTATATCTATACTACTATATAAAGCACAAGTTACTCTTTTATTATAATAGGTAGATTTAGGGAGGATACAATTGTAATTTTATTCAAAATATAAGACACTAAGACAACTTTTTAAGCACAATATACAAGTGTGTTATGCATTAATTACTAAATTACCCTCATTAAGTATACTTCTTCTAATTAATATATTATTTAATTCACTAAATTAAGTACTATCTTATTAATAATGCTTTTAAAATAATAATTAAATTTACATTTACTATTTATATATTTATAACTATATCTTATTAAAATTAAGTATGATTTTATTTATATACATAAGTATATAATTACTAAATATTACATAGTTATATTTTTATAATTACTTACTATTTAAATTAAGTATTATTTTATTTAAATATTTAAGTACACAACTAATATATATCTTCATATTTATAATAATAATAATAATATTTTCTAGAGGCATAGTGTGAGTTTAATAAATTAAATACTTATATAAAATATGTTAGTTAATGACATATTATTAAATGTGTTATGCATTAATTCCTAAATTACCTTCATTAAGTATACTTCTTCTAATAATATATTATTTAATTCACTAAATTAAGTACTATCTTATTAATAATGATTTTAAAATAATAACTAAATTTACATTTACTATTTATATATTTATAACTATATCTTATTAAATTAAGTATGATTTTATTTATATACATAAGTATATAATTACTAAATATTACATAGTTATATTTTTATAACTACTTACTATTTAAATTTTAAATTAAGTATTATTTTATTTAAATATTTAAGTATACAACTAATATATATCTTCATATTTATAATAATAATAATAATAATAATAATAATAATAATAATAATAATAATAATAATTTCTAGAGGCATAGTGTGAGTTTGATAAATTAAATATTTATATAAAATATGTTAGTTAATGACATATTATTTAATAAGTTTTGAAAAATAATTATAATAATAATAAATATTATCATATTAATACTACTACTACTAATTATTATTATAAGGTTAATAACAATAACAACAACAACAACAACTATAATATTCGTGTTATAATATTAGTTACAATATAATATCGTGTATCTGTCGTATTATTATATTTATAACAATTTAATGTTCGATAATTATATCATGACAATATAATATGAATCACTAAAACATGTGTAGCGACAATTCGAGTGCATATATAGTTGAACTCATCAAAATCATGATAATCCCAAAAATTATAATTATGATGTTATTTTATACGCTTCAAATCAAACCATGGCGAAGCGCGGGTCTAACGCTAGTTTTTCGTTATGGACTCAAGTCATACCACCATCAACCAAATTATGACACACAATCGTATTAGGCAATCCTTCTCTACGATGATGTGCTGTTCTACTGTTCTAGTCTTTGTTTGTCACATGGATTTGAACTGGACAAAAACCTTTGGTACAAATCAACGAATCATTTATTCTGATAGGCTTGAAGATACCAGTAAAAAAACTAATTAGCTGCTACTGAATTATGTTTTTTACCTCTATATTTGTATTTGAGATTTTGAAAACGCCAGATGAAAATCTTAAGAAGCTAGAAACATGGTGGATATGATTGTAGCAACAAAAACTATCGTCTTACGTCTAAATCAAATAATTCATGAAGAGAGCCATTTTTAAGGGAGCCCAAATATGTATTTGGAATGTGATGAAACCAAAAGTGTTGTATAAGTTCTTAGTTTTATATTTTCTCAATATATTTTCACAAGTGGATATATGATTCTTTCAAATTATTTTGTGATGTCTTATTAATTCATCGACCTTTTATTTTCATAAAAGAAGAAACAATAATAGAGTGTCTTACATAAATGAAAACGTCGGATCTTAATCCAATTTTAAGGTTGATGTTACGCCATTAACGCCTCAATGGGTCATAAACCATTAGATAGTCTATCCACCCAAACAAAATGAACACATATTTGTATGTTGTTTAGTATTGTTATATAAAAAATCATATTTTATAACAGAAATATATACTAAACTTGGTTTATGTGACACGAAACCTATGACGCTGTGATCCAATAAATTCTAGATTTTACTATATATTTCAAAAGCAAATATACTTTTCCAGAATTATCAAACTTCAGTTTAACAACCAGGAAGTTACATTGTGTAACATAGGTTTATTTGTATCAACCACAAAATTAATATATCCTTATAATTAATAAGAGCATTTAAATATTTGAAACATCAATTTTCAGATTATATAATTGTCATAGATTCATAAACTACAATAATTATTTGACTCCAAAACCATTTTTGAAATTAAATCACAAATTTCATAAATCTAAATGCATATTGCATGAATAATGTGTACTGTAGACCATCATACGCGATGAAGTTGGCATGATATGGTCAAACGTGAGCATGGTCATTCGAAAAAAAAAAAGATAAAATAATGTTTTATTTGATTGTTTCTACCAACCATAATATTACATATTACTATCTCCAGTTCATTCAAATCTCACACAAACACCATGACATTCTTTAGACACTTTTATACATAACACCACATTTTATCACTGTCACTAACTTATTACGGATAGTTTAACATGGTTCAGTTTGTTACCTGATCCACTAGACTCACCCGAACGAATGGGTAGTTGCTTCAATAGATATGATAGAACTAGATAGAGAGTGATAGAGGACAATGGAGATTGAGTGACACTATGACGGAATGTGAAGCAAAGGGGATTTATCTAAGTTGCTTCAGTTGATTCTTTGGAATAAAAATCCATAAACACTATGCTAAAAAAACACATTTCATTAATAAACCGAGGACGGTGACAGAGACAAATACTCTTAAAAGATAGATTTTCTATGTTTAAAGGTCTTATGTTTAAGTTCTGCTAGATCGAGTACAAGAATTTACCTTTTATAAAAAATAAACGACCTTTCTAATTTTAGAAGATTAACAGACTAAATTCCATTTAGTATTTTGTTCCGTTTTTGAATTGAAGAAATTTAATTCACTATGATAACTTCTTTTAATTAGTTGAATGTTATAGTTATTAAAAGACTTGTAGTCCAATGATATCTGATGTGTATATAGTGGTGCCCCTCTTTATAAGGTTGAAAGTGTGGGTTTCATGATAGATAGTTGTCTAGATTTGGTACGTGGATTAAATAAGTGTCAGTATTTGTTGTTCCTTAAAAAAGCATTTGAGATGTAACTTAAGTTAATAGTGATCGAGAAATAACTTTGTTTATGACCATAGTACTTTGTTTATGACCATAGTAAAGAAACTGATAATCAACACGAGTCCACCGAAGTTTCATGTACGTATTAGTTATCCTAGATATGTTATTGTTTTCATCGTAGGATTCACATGTAATCTATCATACTGTATGCTAGTTAGACTTGAAATTCAGACTAGATACCAAAAGATAAGTGTAGGCTTGAAAGTTGACATAAGTTCAATTGGAAATCCGAAAAGGTTTTATGCTTCAAAAGTACACTTGTTATCACCTCTTGTGTAGATACAATAGTTCGAACTTGATCTTGATCTTCACGTCTAGGGAAGTTATTGAGATGGTGGTAACATCCCTCCAAGTACTAATAGTCGACGCATGCTCTCCATTCTTTCAACCATCTCTATTTGAGTTCTTTCATAATGAGAAACCCTCTCTGCTACTTGTTGTGCTACTCTAGCCTGTACTTGCGCCTCTACTTGAGCTCGAACCATCATTCTTATTTCATCTAAAGAAGTTACATTTATTGACGACGAGCCTACACCAAAAACATTGCAAGGAGATGGTCCGTGTGAGTGTAAGCTTAAATCCAGCGCGTCATGATGTGACTTGAAAGAGGTGCACCCTGAGATTTTTGGCGCGCTAATGGCCTCGTGCTCGCTCCAAGAAGATGATGACCCTATTTTTGAACTGTTGTTGAATGTTTGTTGAGTAGTATTACCAATAGTTTTTCCAACCTTTGATAAAGTTGTAAATATATGTTACTTTGTGCACCTTGTGTATCCTGAACATTAAATTCATACATTTAAAATTTCAATAGCCTTTAGATTTACCCTGTGTCATATAGGTACCAATATACTTGATAATGAGATTGATGGTCATAGCTTAAATTTATCCATCTATATATTTATTCAACGAATATTGGATAAATAACGCGAATTCAAATGTTTAAACACTAACCTGTGAGCCCCCTTCATGATCGTCAGAAGCTTTTCTTATATACGAATTCTTCTCTATGAACTTCTTTACTTCAACTAGGGACCTCAGAATCTTTTTCGACTTTGGATGTCGATAAATCTACATAGCGTAATTGTTTTGGTTACCTTCCTATCGGAAAATTGTAAATTTTAAAGCTATAGTTGATCAAAGGATGAGTAATTTACCTTGTCAACTTTGCCATTTCCGTTTTTTTCTTGACGCTTTCTTTTTTCAACCGTCCAACCTTTTAAATTTTTAAGTAGTTCTTGGGGATCTAGAGTCATTTCACCTTCTTGTTTAGAATAACCTGAAGAAAGCATTCAAACAAAATAAATCATGTAGCATGTAGGTTGTGATGTATTTATTCTAGATTAAAATAAATCATATTTACCTCATTGATGTTGTTTGATTTATATAATTCCACTAGGCTGAATTCTTTTTCTTTTTCAACTTCTAATTCCCTAAAGGTGCATCTTTTTCTCTTCCTAGTTGATGCATTTCCCTGCATGTGATTTTTATACTCTTTTTTCTTAATTTCATAGAAAACATGACATGAAATATTAAATCTTCCTACTCTAATAAAATGGTAACTAGGTTGGACATGTGCCATCACCACATTTCACATCACCAAAGGTTGGACATGTGTCATCACCATATTTCACCTCACCAAAATTTTCCCGATTCTCACTCCTATTAAATTCTCATTAATTAATTACTAATAATAAATTAAAGAAAGTATATTTTTATTAATTATTTTTCTAAGTAAATAAATTTTATAAAATAAAACTTACTTCTAAAACATCAAACTTTTTAATAAATATAAATTATTTTAAGATTGATGTTTGTAACTAAATTTTTTATATACAAAAAATAAATAAAAGTGGGAGTTATAGTAATTCTTAAAATTTTACATTTTTTAAAATGTTTGCCTTAAAATAAATTTATTTTATTTTTCTTTTAGAAAAAAATTAAAAAATTAAAAAAAAGACTAAAAAGTTGATATCATTGTTTTATTATTTATTGTTCGTACTTGTATATGATTTCAATTACGTTTTATCTTAAAATATAGTTTTATAACTAATAAAATATTTTCTTATTTGATATTTTATTCTTTTAACCAGTGTAATACACAGGTTTACTAAAACTAGTGTTTTAATATTAATGTCATAAAACAAAGTTATGTCTAGAACTCTAGATCAATATTGTTAATTTATTATGTTTAATATAGATTTATCCGCAAGTATACGATGTGTTGTCATCTATATTGTTTGATTAGTATTTAAAATCTGTCAACTTGAATTATTATTACTTTAATTAAGCATTAATTACCTCGACTACTTCTTTTGGCTTCCACCATGATATTGGCTCTGCTGCAATAATCTTGTTTGGGCATTCACCCCAATTTTTGGCTTCCTGTCCCTGCAACAACATCCACATTATAAATTGTTTATTTATATTTTAGAATTGGGAAAACAATAAAAATAAAAGTAGTAAGCATTTTTGTAATAGAAGAACGGGAAGAAATGAAAGCATAATAAATGAAGATAGGCAGTAGCAAGTATTTTTAGCACGCCACACATTTTAAATAGCAAAATAATATAAAAGTACATAGCGTAGACATAATAAGAACGGCGTGAAGAAACGGAAACATAATAACTATAAACAGTGCAACAAGAATTTAGCGCGCCAGAAAACAAGATTTTCTGTTGACAGTTATGAACACATTCTTAAAGATACGGATATGAAAACATAATTTAACAACAAATAAATAGCTTTTCTTTTTACCTGATCGTTATATAAAATAATCTCTAAGCCGGTAGGAATGAATGATTCGTTTTCAACGTTGTTCACCATTTTTAATCTAGAAAACAGGTTGTAGTGTTAAAATCAAAGGATGACAACTAGAAGAGTAGGATCAGAGGGATGAGATTGCACAATACAATTGTGTGTGACAATTTGGTTGATGGTGATTTGAATTTATAGTCAATATTATTAGTTATGAACACGTTTATTATAACGGATACAACAAAAAAGTTGTGAAATTCAATGAATTTGTAATATCTTATAATGATGTTTTAAATAAGTTACTCTTTTTGTTCAAATGCTTGGGAAATATAATTGAACACAGTTTATGTTAGAAAGTTTAAGCTTTCCCTCCAAAAACTTATTAAATATTTTTGAATATGAAAGAGATACACATTAATTGAAATCTGGGAGTATAAATTATTTTCCAATTCAGGCACTGGATTTCCGTAAATTATTAACCACTTTGATTTCGTGCTTTTGGATTTCGAAAGCCTTTTTTTCATCTTTACGTTTAATTACTTTGTTTTATTAATGTAATCGTATGAGTGATTTTCAAGACCCCCTAACATCGATTGTTCGGTTACGACACTTTGAGCCGCTTCTAATTTGTCTACGCAGTTATAGTGGTTAGCGGTTGAACTGGTAGCCGCGGTCAGATAGGACATATCGCAAATCTATCCTGTATCTCCTTAAACTCTATGCAAAATGATAGTTAAATTTAATTATTTTCTATTTCTTTGTGACAAAGTATAAAAGAAGATATAGACGAGGTATAGCTTTTTATTTTCTTTGTGAAATGGCTCCTTAGACAAATAGGCTTCAAAAGCCCAAATTAGTTTTAATCAAACGTGGCTTTTCAGAATTCTTTGTATATTTTTGTATTATATGATATATTTTTTATTTTGTGGATTATTTAGTTTAAAAATTATTATGGTAACTGATTCTAGTTGTTCGACTGATTAACCGATAAGACTAACGGTGTTGAAAATCATGTCAAAATCGAGTTTCCCAGAAAATTAAAAAAATCCAAAATGTAAACACAGATAATCATATGTAACTTATGTTAATATAATTATTATTTACTAAATTTATGCGCTATCATCTGAAGGATTTTGATACGCCACCGACTTTACTAATTGAGTAATGATATACGGTTCAATTGGGTTTTTGTGTTGAGATATCAGTGAAGAGATCTTCTACAATAGTCAACAAGATACTCATAAAAAGTTCAAACGTAGTTTCCTTTTTGACGATCGTAAAGTTACAAAAAGTAAGTTCTACTCAAGATGTTTTGAATAAAGTTTTCACATTGGTGTTGTACTTAAGCACCACAGAAATGTAATAGTCAAGAGATGTTTTTTTGTTATTGGTACTCGTATGTTTTGGCCACAGCAACTTGCCGGAGTCAATTGATAAAATATTTTACAACATGTTAGATTGTCGAAAAGATTTTGAATGTTAATAGGCATTTTTCGTCAATGAGATCTAGGTTACATACATCACTTACACAATAAACATATTTATTAATTAAACTATAATTTACATGTCTGGAAACTACCGTAAGCAACAATTTACTTAAATAAAAACTGTTGTTTACTATATCAGTGTTATAGAGTGCGTAGTAATGTATTTATTAATTAGGGATAATTTCATATATATATTCCTACAAACTTGCTAAATATCATTTAAAATGTTCATAACATATATATCCCTATAAAACAAAGTAAATATCATATACATCCCTATAATTTATCATATTATCAAAATTAAAATTTAAATAATTTAGATTTTTCTAATATAATCAAAATATTATATTTATTTATTTTAACATATTTCATAAAAACATTATAAAAAATACACCTACCATGATTTTTCATTAAATTTGTAAACCTTTACTTTACCCCTTTTATACTCAACTTGCATTGAAAATTTTCCTCTTTTTACATTTTTATAGCAGTTTTTTACCTGCTTTCCAAATATCTTAGATTTTTATAGTGACTTAATTGAATTTTACAACAATTTTATCGACTTTTTACTATTTTTTAATTGACTGATCTAATTGTGTATTATCCCTAAAAAATACTTATAAACTATCTGCGACAAAGAGCATCAACTTGATAATTTATTTAGCTGACTAAACAACTTTATCATCACACTTTAAAAACTCTAATAATCCTTTCTACGATGTTAAAAAAAATACACCTTTTATACGTAAATTTAACCTTAAGTAATATAATCAACATTGGTGAAATCTTATTGTTTAGATATTTTAAAAATAATATTTAAGCAAACCAATTGGACATGCTGTCACAAACATGGATTTAGTAGCAAGAAATCAAAGAATCTCAAATCAAACCACAAAATATAAAGAAGAATAACAACATCTGAACTAGAAATACAATATACTCAGATCAACATTGTGAAGATCCAAAGACCATAATAAACCAGAAAAAAATAAAGAACATACTCAAACCTTAAAAGATAAACATAAAGGACAACTTAGAATGAGGAAAAAATAGATTTATGTACTCTAGACATGGGTGAAACCCTTGACAAATATGAAAAGGTTGAAGACGATTAGACAATGATCAAGACTGATGATCAAATGATGATGTTAAGCCAGAAGTGATCAATGGGTCAAAACCGAGATATAATAGGATGGAGAATGCCTCTCTTGCCCACTCGCCCTAATTGAAGCAAGCCTTTATATGATGAAGATGAGTAGTCATGTAAAACCAACTAGCATTAACGAGCCCAATCCACATTAACCAACTAGCATTAACGAGCCCAATCCACATTAACCAACTAGCGTTAACGAGCCCAACCCGCATTAAACCCAAACTACATCTTTGCATTAGCCCAACAACACTCCAAATCAAGCTCACATCAGTATATGCAATTCAGTATGCAAACAATAAAACACAACATGTTAGAAAGTGTTTATACGTATCATATGTTTGTCAATGAATTGAAAATAGACATATAGTTCAATACATGCCATAAAATTCGTTATAGAGATCAGTAAAATCAATGTCAATATTGATGTAGAAGATGATATTAAAAATTGAGTCAGCTGGAAAGACAAATAAAATCATAATACATATGAGAGAGTAAAATACGGTAACAAGATGAGTTAAAAAAATAAGTAAATATAAAGGTTTGCATAACTTAACAAATTAAGGGTAAAGTAGTTGTATTATAAATTATGTATATATGATATTTTAATATATTAAAAGGATATATATATATATATATATAATTATAATATTTGATAAGTTTCATAAGAATATTTATGATATTTAAAATTTTTTTGGATATATATACTATTACTATTTGACTAGTTTTATAAAGTTTACAGATCTGAAAACTACCGTAAACAATAACTTAATATAAACGGTCGTTTATTGTGTTCGTGGGGTAGAATGCGTAATAATGAATTATTATTCACGGTTACAACTCACAATTTTTCTTAGGATTTGCCCAAAATGGCGTCACCGACAGTATGAAATCACTCAACAATGAAGAACAGTAAAGTCAATTGACATGGAAGAGTCCAAAGTAACCTTTGCTTATCCACATAATATCCACGTCAGACACGAGACCAAATCCAACAAACAACCGAAAGAAACGTCCACAGAATGAAACACGACACCCACCCACCACTTTCAACAGTAACTGATTCTTCACATAAAAAATTCTCTATATATACTCCACCCATTGGTTCAGCTTTCTTTCTTTCCCCCAATTTCGCCGATTTTCAACTTAGGTACGCTATCCCCATCATTCTCTTTTGCTTACTATGGTTAATTTTAGGTTCTTTTTTTACTGTTTATTACTATGTGTTGACATAGTTGAGTAATCGACACTCATTCTTCGTTTTGTTACGGAAATTGATTATGGGTTTTGGTGGATTTGATCTTTCATTGGGTATCCTATGAGTTTTGGCGTTCTTGATCTTTGATTCTTGAGGTTATGTTGAATAACGCCCGATCAAGTTGTGTTCTTGATGTGGGTTTATCTTTGGTTTAATATTTCGGGTAATTTGGTGGTTTGATGTTTGATCGTTGTGGTTTTAGTGAACAATGTGAAGTATAATTGCGTTTCTGATGTGTATATTGGTGGGATTAATCTTTGATTTGATGTTATTTGGGGGTTTTGGTGAAAGCGTGCAATATATCTGAGTTCTTGATTAAAAGACATGGAAATGTATTTGTGGATTATTTGATTCGTTTGATTACCATGCATTAGCACCTAATTAATCTGTAAAATACATGAAATTAACAGCTAAAATTCGGTTTGGAGTTTTAATTTGTGCTTGATTATGGGATTTTGGTGGATTTAGGGTTTATGATCAAGAACTCAAGTAGTAGTTGGTTAGTACCTGCAATAAAGATGGTGAACATATATGATAATGGATATTATTATTTTAGAATCCAAATCTCTTTCCCCTTTCGTTGTAGTTGAAATTGGCATCTGCTTGTTGGCTCATTACTTGTTTGTAGAAACAATTGTGTTTTATAGTAGAGTTTAAAGGAGATTTGATTGCATTTTGAGTTTCTTTATTCTTACTGTGTGATTCTTGAAAATCTTGGCGAATAAAGATTGATGTAGGTGTTAAAAGTTTGGATTTTGTTTGCATCTGAGATCACAGTTAAGATTAAATGAAAGCTAGGGATATACCGAGCTACAAATGTGTTATTAATGTTAGATAATAACTGAATGTCACAGTGAAAATGATGGAAGTTGATACAAGTTCACAAGCCAACGGTATCATGAGTGTGGAATTGAATAACAGAAGTACAAGATCTATTGAGATGCGACCCTTAGAGGTCCCGACACCTAGAAATGAAGTAGAAAGGAGCCTAGTAACTAATGAAAGTAGCATCCCTGTATTCATTAATCATGGTAATTCTGCACTACATAAAGATGGCTATGTTTTTGTTCTTTCAAAAATGATATATTGATAGTCAAAACAGATTTATGAAAGTGTGAACTGAATAATAAACAGGTGCAATTGCTTGGAATGAAAATAGAAGACGATGGGTTGGAGACCGATCTCAAAAAGCACGCCGAATGCCAAAAGATCCAGTTATAAGGTGACTACTTTACCTGCCCATCATTTCATCTAATTTTCTTTTTAGCCTATATGCAGTTAATCTGATTTTACATATATTGTTTAGAAATGATAGAACAGACGTGTAATTTGGGGTCAAATAGACTGAAAGTTAACATCAAAATTTGTATGAAACTCTTTGCTACTTTTTAATAATTCTTCAAGTGACATTACTGTTGCAAGTACTTAAAACATAATTTCAAAGATTTAAAGAATCCTTATGTTGGGTTGTTTGACCATAAAAGTCAAAAGTTACATGTTCTCATCTAATTTGGGGTCAAATAGACTGAAATTTAACATCAAAATTTGTATGAAACTCTTTGCTACTTTTTTTATAATTCTTCAAGTGACATTACTGTTGCAAATACTTAAAACATAATTTCAAAGTTTTAAAGAATCCTTATACATCGTTGGGTTGTTTGACCATAAAAGTCAAAAGTTACATATTCTCATCTACTATTATGGTTTACTTCATTATTTAACAACTGAATGCAACTCTCGGATCGTGAATGCAGCTGGTCAGCAACTTATGAAGACCTGCTATCAACAAGCAACAGATTCTCCGAGCCGATTCCTTTATCAGTAAGAATCCTTCTTGACGAATCTGATCATGTTACTAGAGTGTTTTCTGGTGTTGTGCTTATTTTTTTTTGACCATTGTGTGATTTTTTTCTCATGAATTTGCAGGAGATGGTAGATTTCCTAGTTGATATCTGGCATATTGAAGGTTTGTATGAATAGATAGCTAATTATAGATCCATTATAAGCTGATTTAGGTGTTTCTTGATGTTGATCAAATAGAGATATTGTTATGTAGCAAGAAACCATTCATTCATTGTAAACTATTGTTGCAACCTTCTTGAGTTTGTGTACAAAAAATTTGAAACTTGTTGAACCGAGGACATGTTAAGGTCAATGCTTCATTAGTTAACCGTTGATAGATGACAATTGAACTCGAAACCAACGGGAAAACCCACTCAAAACCCAAAATATACGGGACGAGTATTTGAGCATGAAAAAGCATATGAGATTAGTTTAAAACTTTTCACGGGTTGTGATGGGTATTGTATGAGGTGATACCTTCTCATCACACGAATTGGTATCCGCATCGAAACCTAATATGAAATTGGTGTTGAGATGTTTGTTTTCCCTTGGAATTTAATTGTAAGGATGCGTTTTGAACTCTTCCCGTGATTATAGGCACATAATGGGTGTTCAAATGAAGTGTACGCAAAGATTGTTGCATTTTCGGGCCAAAGTGCCATTTTTGGTTATTTATCTTAATTTGGATGGTAATTCTTTCCAATGGAAATGCTAACCTCAGCCTAACGGCTACGGTTATTTATATATATATATATATATATATATATATATATATATATATATATATATATATATATATATATATATATATATATATATATATATATATATATATGTTTTATTTATGTGTTTTCTTTGTGATTTACATTTTCACATACATCTACCATTATTTTTCATAACTTTCATGCAAATCTACAATTTCTGATTCCAAATAAAGCTTTAGCTTAAACTTGCAACTTCAGGTAATGTTATCAAAGATGAACACAGTTAAATTAGCTAAGATGGAAAATAAAATAATAAGGAAGGAATTATTAAATTGAGAATGAAACGCTAATCATAATAAATTTTGTTAATAATTTTCCGCTTGATAGTTTAATAAAGTTAACCAAAATATCATTCAAGACAATTCCATCCGCGTCACACCAAAGGCCGGTCAGGATTTATCTTTTCTTCATGTTAGAAGCTTCACAGACGTCACATACATATTGTTAAAAACCGCCTTCAGTTATTATTGGTTCATAGTTTCTTTATCTTTTATCGTTCGCAGTTAAAACCACCATGTTACTTTTTCAAACTAACCAAGTAATATAAAATTTCATAATTTTTAATTAAATAATATTATACATACCCTATATTTTATTACTATACCTCCATAAAAAAAGTTAGTTGGGTGACAAAGTGTGGGGACTTCAAAGCAATACGGTTCCCGCCCAATAAAGCAAAAGCAGTTTCTTCCAAAAGCAAAGCAAACGTCACCGTTTCATTCCCACAAGCAACAACACTTTCACTTCTTCTTCACTCCTTTCCGTTTCAATGTTTCATCACTCTGTTTATAATCACCATTTTCACTTCCTCAAATTCTTCAATTCATCTTCCAACAATGGAGAATTTGATGTTAATTCTCCCTCTATTACTTCTTCTTCTTACACCAATTGCTTCAACAAATACTTTCGATCTAAACAACCCTCGCTTCCCATCAACTATAGCGAAGGAGATGATCAGAGGCTTCAATTTGTTCCCACAACGCCCGATCAACATCGTGGACGACGATGATAAAGTTCTACGATCTTCAAGTGGCTTGGACAAGAAGCTAGTTGAAAGGCAGTTTGAGTTCCCCAATTTTGTCGATTCGGGTGGGATTTCTGTCGATGATTTAGGTCATCATGCTGGTTATTATCAGATCGAGCATTCTCATGATGCTAGGTATTATATAATCTGGAAGGTTTAAGTTAGTTTTGAGTTTTTTTTTTGTGTTTGGTGTGGTGTCTGAGACGCGTGTTTGGTTTTGTAGGATGTTTTACTTTTTCTTTGAATCGAGGGGTCGTAAAACGGATCCCGTTGTGATTTGGTTGACTGGAGGCCCAGGATGTAGCAGTGAGCTTGCATTGTTTTATGAAAATGGTCCTTTTAAAATTGAGAAGAACTCTTCTCTTGTTTGGAATGAGTATGGATGGGATCAGGTAACACTATCAAATCATTAGGTTTTGGTTATCTTTGCGTAGTTGTAGGTAGTGATACTACAAGGTGATATGGATCTTTAGGTTTTAAGTTTTTGAGATGTTACATCTCATATGTGCTAGTATGGGTCATTGGGTCAAATGGTTTGTTGTGACCATAAAGAAGATGAAAAATGTAGGTTTTCTTATTTGCATATTATGAACTGGATATATATACGTTCAATAATCATACAATTGCTTCATCATGATGCTTGATGGTGATTCATGAGCTTATATAGAAAGTTTAGTCTTTCATCAAAAGTCTTATATAGAAAGGTTGTTGATGCTACTACATTGAATTTGGTGTATTCTGATTATTCAGCATGTATGTTTTTAGCAACTTATAATAGAAGCATATAACATTACCGTTTTGTTGCTATCAGGCATCCAATCTATTGTTTGTTGACCAACCTACTGGAACTGGCTTTAGCTACAGCTCAGATAAAAGAGACATTCGCCATGATGAACAGGGCGTGAGTGATGACTTATATGACTTTTTACAGGTTTGCTCTCTGTCTTGTTGTTAGTTATATGTAATTATGCAACTAGACATTTTCATGAAAAAGAGTGTTTTATAAATTCATATGCATACATGATACCTGTCATGTTACTTCAATTATGTTATTATTCAGGCATTCTTCAAAGAACATCCTGAATATGCAAAAAATGACTTCTATATAACCGGAGAATCATATGCTGGTCACTATATTCCTGCTTTTGCTGCTAGAGTTCATGAAGGAAACAAAGCTAAGGAAGGAATCCACATAAACGTGAAGGTATTTTTTCTTTTACATTTTTTTTAATAATTTGAGTTGGTGTGGATACTTAATGAGTTGTTATACAGGGATTTGCCATTGGAAATGGGCTTACGGATCCACTGATTCAGTACAAGGCGTATACCGATTATGCACTGGATATGGGGTTAATTAAGGATTCTGATTATAAAAACATCAACAAGAGACTTCCAGAGTGCGAGACGGCTATTAAACTTTGTGGTATTTTTTTTGTCTACATCTTAAGAACCATGTCTTACTCTATTGTTTCTACAGTTAATTATATTGTTTTCTGCTTTTTTCCTAGGCACTGATGGAACAACAGCTTGTATGGCTGCGTATTTGGGTTGCAATTCCATTTTTAGTTCAATCAAATCTATTGCAGGCAATATCAATGTAAATAGATTTGATCCTAGATTTTAGTTTAGCTGACATGGGCACAACTTAAGATGATATGCTTGTGATATTTTGCAGCACTATGACATTAGAAAGCAGTGTGAGGGCAGCCTATGCTATGACTTTTCAGACATGGAGAATCTCCTTAGCCAGAAATCTGTTAAAGATGCTCTTGGAGTTGGAGATATAGATTTTGTTTCATGTAGCCCTGTTGTATATCAGGCCATGATTATGGATTGGATGAGAAATCTTGAAGCTGGTATTCCTCACCTTCTAGAGGATGGGATAAAGTTGCTTGTTTATGCTGGAGAATATGATCTTATCTGCAACTGGCTCGGTTAGTGTTCATTGGCACGCGCTTAAATCGTTTTGGATGTTAGAAAGAAGATTGAATTCTTGATTTAGTGTTTGACTCTGTAAATTCTCGAGTTTAGGAAATTCAAGATGGGTTCATGCAATGGAATGGAGTGGTCAAAAAGAGTTTGGTGCATCTCCTGATGTTCCTTTTGAAGTTGATGGTTCTGAAGCTGGCTTGTTCAAAACCCATGGTCCACTCACGTTTCTCAAGGTAGTTCAAATTTCAACTTTGATAGTCAAAACACACTACATGAAACTTCCAAATCGGTAAGAGCCTGTTTAGGTTCTAATTAAAGATTATAATATATTTGCACCAAGTGGTACCTAGCACTCTGAAATTTATAATTCTCTACTATAAATTTTGCAAATGATGAACAGTAACCCAATGCATCTCGGCCGTTCCTTTTTCACTTTCGATCTGGGCCGTTGGTTACCGCTCCTCGATAGCTGGGCTGTGCCTTCTTATGGCTTCTCCACCGTATTTCTTTGTCTGGTGGTGGCGGTGGCGGTTGCGGTCGGCGGTTGGAGGTCGGTTCCGATCTGGGCCGTTTGTTACCATTCCTTGATATCTGGGTTGTGCCTTCTTATGGCATCTCCACCGCTTTTCTTTGTCTGGTGGTGGCGGTTGCGGTCGGCGGTCCACGGTCGGGGGTTGGTTGTTGCCGTCGCGTCGTTTTTGACTGCCGGTCGTCCATTTCAAACTCCGATGGTGTAGACGGTGCTATGGTCCGCCTCCCGACCGTGCCCTCGCCGTTGTGTGTTTTCGGTGGTCGTCCCATTTGCCGGCGGTGAGGTTGCCTTCGATGCCTTTTGTTTCTGCACACTTATCTTTTGATATGAGGTTAGCATTTCTAATGGGCTATGATGAGTTCATTGACCCGATTAAAAGTTGGATGACGATGTTCGCCATGTGTGGTAGGGTTCGAGGATGGTAGGTTATAGCCTGCAACCCGCCTTGCAGCAATGGTCGACTCATTCCTTTGCGAACTCTGAGCCTAACAACACAACAGGAATCTGTTGATTTTGCTCTCCTTTTGCCTCTCTATTGCTCTCAACTGGTATGTTTGGGAAAATTGTATTGGGCGAAACACTGATTATCAGGATTTGTTTTGGTTCTTTGTTTGATGCGATTTACCCTTGGTTCCATGTTGCCTTCAATGCGTATTTCTAATGGGTTGTGATGAATTTATGAGTCTGAATAAAGATTCTTTGAGGACATTTGTTAGTCATTGAAGGGTTGAAGGATAGCAGGTTATTACCTGCAACCCGCCTTTCAGTCGTATTGTAATTACCTCTGTAGACGCTCTGAGCCCGACATTAGAATGAAAACAACATCTATTCGAACTGTTCATCAGGTTGCTGAATTCATAGTAGGTAATTGGTGTGTTGATTTATACTTTGGGGTTGTTCTTTAGATTTAGTTTGATATTGGTTTTTAATGGATTTGGGGGTGAAGGACATATTTTCTGGTGACAATGGTGGAACTGCAAATTCAACTTTTGCAAGAAGATGGTTTTGTTTTGTTTTGGCAGCTGTTTATCCCTTGGCTGATTTGTGGTAGGTTTTGAACCGATTGATTGGCGATGACGATGAAATAAAAGATGGCCATTTGTTATGGCGTGGCAGGTGCATTATTTGCAGCCACAATGCGCCATTGTTTCTGAGCCTTAAATTATAGTCTTTTGATCACCTAACCGTAATGTTCGAACTCCGCCGCGAAACGCGGGTCGGAAAAAAACCTAACGCAGATCTGCAAAAAAGGAGGAAAGTAAATTCGCGTATCGCGTTAACTGCTCAAACAAGGTTTATCACACGCGCAACGCGCGTGTTGGATTTCCAACTAGTTATTGTTAAAAGTTTAAAGCAATTCTTGACAAATATCGATAGGAAAGTAATGGCAATTTGACTTGTGGAATTCAAAGTTGACATTAACATATGTAACAGGTTCATGATGCTGGGCATATGGTTCCTATGGATCAACCGAAGGCAGCTCTAAGCATGTTAAAGAGGTGGACAAGGGGTTCGCTTTCTGGAAGTGCAGCTGAGCCTGAACCCATTGTTTCTTCAATGTAATCATGTGATGTCAGCAGCCATCTCGATGGTGCATCTAACAACTTGTAATTGAAACTATGAACTGTGAACTTCACTTCTATGTCAGTAAATATTGTTGGGTATTTTTGTGTTTGGTTGTTACATGCTTTATTTCAGGTTACAACACTACTGACTGTCGTCGTAAACATGCAAATCTTATCTTTTTATCGCTCATATTGGGTTGCTTCATTTGTTTTAACATTTGCAAAAGTTTTATGCATCTCATGTGCTGTAACTGAGTTGAGTTGAGTTGCTCATAAGATGTTTTATATCAGCTTGTTAAAAACTCAAACTGAGCCAGGCCTAAATGCACTCAGTCTTAGCTCATTAAGTAAACGACCGAAACCTGAGCTGACTATTATGGAGATAAACGAGCCTAAAATAGAAAAATTAGTAATAACATTATAAATATTATTCTATATATGATTATGTTACAAAGAAGTATTTAGGACAAACATAATTTTAATTTAAGATTTTGAAACAATATGTTCACTACACAAAGCAATGAGCATGCTCGCATGAATGAAGGGATCTTCACGACATAGAGCAATACATCTAAAGGTATTTCTGTCATTTTCTCAGAATTAATCGATCAGCCTACCAGTTCATAAGTTCCTTTTGTTACACTTCAAAAATGATGAAGGCAACGCAAAATCACATGTAAGACACTATCTAAAACAGCAAAATTACCATCCTACTATGCTCGCATGCAAAACAATGCAATATCATGAATCTGGTTGCAACCCTCTTTGTACATGAATGGGCGATCAAGTGTTCGCAACAGAAACAACTGAAATTCTCTCCTTTACACTTTCATCTGCGTATAGGTTCCACTTGTCGATATTACTTTTCGCCCCACCCCAACGCCTTTAACTGAGGTGGCTTTAATTCAATGTGCTTACCTAGCCTATACATTAAAAGGAATTTAGTTGTAAGTTTATCGAAACACACATATGTGTCTGTGTGTCCATCTTTATCAGTTATCTATTCCTAAAAGAAGGCACTTGGAAGTGGAAAATATTATATGAGAAGATACACAAGGAAATTATGGAGGGCCATGGTCAACTTCCATTAAAATGCATCCTACTTACAAAAGATCTGGTGGAAGCCTGAACGCGCCAATACGTATCCGTTTCAGTGAATAAATCTGGAATCATAGAAAGCAAGAATACTTCATTAAAGCACTAGAATATAATGCTACAATTTCTTGATCTATGAGGGCTAAAACAATCCGACAAATCAACAAAACATTGTCCCTCCATAATAATGGCACTTTCTTTGTGATTTTAAGGTTGAAGAACTGGAGATGACAATATTGGTTTGCACACAGATCAAGATCTATAACTATACCTGAAGTCCAGCACTTTTGACAAGTTCTCTAACTTCATGATTTCTCCCTTCATGAACCTACAAGCAGTTGATTCAAACATAATACTTGTTGGTTAAAACAAAAGGCAATAATAATAACAGTTCCTACTTAAAAAGAAGATAACGTATATAGCATTTTACTGTTTTAACTTCCAAACAGCAATAATTACCACGATGCGAAGGCGAGGTCTTGTTTTATCAGGCTGTTGTGGAAGTAATTCCACAGCATCTGGGGTACAATGAACACCATCAACTACTGTTCCCTCACTAATTGCTATCAAATGTCGTTTGTGTACTGATCCATCTATTGTTGCAATGTACCTTAAGCCAGAAAATAAGATGCATACTAAGTCGCATAGGTGTGCAAATTTATTCTTGATCTAATCATTAGGGAAAACAATTTCAGGATAAACCAGATGAAATCTTACTCCTTGGATAAACCAGACGAAGGGTGAGAAATTTTCTGTGCAAACTCCCCTAAAAGCATCACAACTAGTTAAAAACCGTGCATCCAAACTACTCTACCTTTCACAAAACCAAACAGAAGTATAACTGTAAAAGTACCATCATTTGTCACAATAATCAGCCCAGTGGTGGCAACATCAAGCCTTCCCACAGTAAATAACCGGGGTTTTGGTTGCCCTGGATTTCTTTTATCCTGGAAAAAAAGACAATAACTTCAAGTAACATTTAAAACACAAAACAGTACGAACACGCAAATAGAGCTTACCCAACTCTTCATATAATCATTAAAAAGAGATAGGACCGATTTAGTTTGGCTCTCTGCAGCTGAACAAATGTACCTGAAAAACTATCATTTTAACGAACCGCAAATACACATGGATACTATTACTCAAACAAGAGACGGTTAACCAAATGTGCTGTAACCAATAAACTCAAAACGAACCCTTTGGGCTTGTTGAGAGCAAGATAGACCTTCGGGGCAGTTTCTTAGGAAGGCGATTACCGTTCACATAAATCATATCCTTCTTAGGATCAACTCTAGTCTGCAAATGTTATAAAAAACCAATGTCATGATCATCAATTCACAATATCAACAATAACATATGATTCTTTAAACTTTAAAGCTACTATTCAATTGGAAATCACAAACACATAATAAAAATAATAATAAGCTAAATCATCAGGCATTAATCTGACCTGAGGAGTGTTGCATACAGAGCCATTAACAGTCACACGACCATCAAATATCAACTCCTCACAACTCCTCCTAGATGCCACTACAAAAACAATTTCACAAACATCATTAAGCATCAAAACCCCTTCATCAAAACCCCTTTTCACAAGTGTACTCAGTAATCAAAATCTCGAATTGCAAAGTCAAGATTGGTTGAAATATAACTTGAACATCACCTCCAGCAGCAGCAAGAACTTTACTGAGCCTCTGGGAAGATGATTCCTTGAAATTCTCGTTGTAAAACCTCCTCGCAGCTTTTGAATACTTGGGTTCTGACGTCGATTCTTTGGTCGATTTCACTTTCTTCTTCTCCGGTGAATTCACGGCGGAGAAAACATGGAGGGATCGTGAGGAATAGGGGTATTGTGTCGATGGAAGAATGAATTTGTTGTGAAAGAATGGTGAATTGCAGGGGGATGTGAATTCAGACGACCGAGAGGAGAGAGAGGAAGCGAGCAATGTGCGAAAGTGAAGGTGGTTGATGGAGTAGGGTTTGGAGATGTGGAAGGTGGATAGAGCGGTTGTTACGGTGGCCACCGCCATGGTGGTGGTGGTGATGGTGGTGGTGGACGGTGGGGATAAGGGGGTTTATGATGGTTTTCTGTTCCACTGGTTTGGTGTCGTCAAAAGACGTAGATAATGATATTTAGGCATGTTTGATTTTCAAAGTTACAAATTTTAATTTAAGTAAATTACAAATTATGTCATTTATTAATACACGAAATTACTATGTCATTTAGTTTTAACAATTACATCAAATGTTCTTTTTTTAAAATATATGCACATCTATTGTCCTTTACACTAACTTTCAGTTAAATGTATAGTTAACTCAGTTATGTATCTCTCACATGAGGTTAATTTTTATCATTTTCTTTTCGCATCTAATATATTAAATAAATTAAAATTTTAATTATTTTATATGAAAAATAAAATTAAAAGACACCATTGGGTAAGTCAGTAAACTCGCGTTCCTCTTATGTTCAATACCATTAAATCCATCGTCCCCCTTTATTTGATAACCTAATATCACTTATCTTCACCACCTATAACATCTCACACACCATTGAACTCCTTGAACTCGAACAAATAAAGATGGTAAGATTAAAATTTCTAATTCACCTTTTATATTTCGTTGCTCTTTGATTTTCTGACTTATGTTGTGTGATTAACGAGCGATTCATAGTTCATTTTCTTACTTTTGCAATTATATAAACAATTCAAAGAATTGTAAATAATCTTCAAGTTTGTGTTCCTTGTTGATTTTTTATTATTTGTTGGTGCGAGTAGTTTATAAAGTATTTTACGATTAGTCGAATAAACACACACCAAGAGTGATTGGTTTCACCGACTTACCCAACGGTCCGATATCTTTTAATTTTTCTTTATCATCTAAAATTTTCATTTTATAAAATTTTTAATATATTAGACTTGAAAAAAAATAATAAAAATACCCTCATGTGAGGGGGCATATAACTGAATTAACTGTAAATTTAGATAACAGTTAGTGTAAAGGATAATATGTGTGCAAATATTTTAATAAAAGGACATCATATGTAATTATTAAAACTAAGAACATACCATGCAATTTCATATATTAATAAAGGACACAATTTGTAATTTACTCTTTTAATTTTTAAAATTACTTTTCAACTTACATCTTCGTCTTCTTCCAAACACATCTACATCTTTTTTTAATTTATTTCTTCTTCAAAAGTCAAAAGTACTTTTAATAAGTAATCTCAAACACCCACTTAACGGTTTTGGTAATATCTGAATGATTAAATGCTGAATCAATAAGAGGTCTGAACTATTAAGTACTGAAATATTAAGAAGTCTGAATCATTAAGAGATAGTATATCGTTTAACTATTCAATATAGTATATCGTTTAACTATTCAAAGGCAAATGTCTGACCAATTCAGATAAAAAGTCTTAAGCATTCAACATTAAACCTCTTAACCATTCAGTATTAGTATAATGTTTAACCATTCAGGCAAATTTTTTAACAATTTAGACATTTGCTCGCGAAACAAACAGTCTGAACCATTAAGTGCTGAACCATTCAGACATCTGAAACATTAAGAGGCTGATTATGATTTCATTGTGTGAGCTAAACGTATCCCGTCTTACACAGGGTGCTCAGGGTTGGGGGCACCCTAGGCAAGGGCCTCGAGTATTTTGTGTAGTTTGGTAACACCGCCACACATGAGTAGTTCATTCGTCACGAACATGTGGTGATTTTGAAGAAACTCTGATGATATTTATGTGGTTACTTTTCATATACGATACGTTACAACCTTTTATTATGTTATTAAACGTCTTAATGACACTAATTGTTAACATTTCTTGCCCTAAAATAGAAAATGCAGAAGTTAGTCATATTCAAATATTTAATAGATCGGTGCGATGGATAACGTGAACTCGTGAAGCATTGTGTTATTGTTTCTATCTCTCGTACTTTAAGAGATACACGACTTATTATCGTATTTATATAAAAATTTTATTAGCTAACTGCTATCAAAAGGGCCACTGATCTGTGTTTGTCCAAGTGGTAAAAGACATTGCCTCTTTACAAATATATCTAGGTTTGACGGGGACAAAAATATATTTTCAAGTGTGGGATAACTTAAGAGCAACATAAAATTATAAAGTTTCTACAAGAATTAAAATGCCATAAACATACAAAAAGTTAGAAGCGCAACTAAGATACACAAAGCGATAACTCTGCATTAAAAGAATTACTTTTAACTTTAGATGGGATGTAAAAACCTTCAATATTATACACCATACAACTTCATTAGTATACAATACAAATACAAAAGGGATATATATTTTCAAGGAAGACCATAATCTGACTCCAAAAGTCAAAATCCTTTTACTTATCATAGATTATTACTTTATAAATAAAATCATATCATATCACAAATCTTAACATCAAGAACCACCAACTGCTTCTATCCTTTGCAGAAGCTCCAACACACTCCCAGCTTTTCTCTTGGCTCTATCAGTCCCATTCTCACACAACTCCTTCAACACCTCTTCACCACCAAGCTCCTTCACAATCTTCAACAGCCGAACGTCCCCCGCGCACAACGACCACAACACCGCTGACCCGTTCTCCCGGTTACGGGCTGACCCCGACCGTATCACCTCCACCAGAACCTCCATCGGCTCGGCTTCAGCGATAGCCATCTTCCCTTCATGGTGACTCGCAAGTATAGCCAGTATCGCCAACGCCTCATCCATCATCCCGCCACTAGCGTCTTTCAACAACTTCATCAATGGTGTAACGATCCCTGCACGAACCGCGCGTACTTTGTTTCCTTGATAGATGCACAGGTTGAAAATGGCCGTGGCTGCGTCTTTTTTCCCTCGTGGCGTCCCTTCTTGCAGCAGATCGATTAGCGGCGGGATTGCACCAGCGGCACCGATGGCCACTTTGTTTTCGTCCACCACGGATAAACTGAAAAGGGTGGCGGCTGCGTTTTCTCGAGCCTCTGTACTCCCGTTTTTTAAAACATCAACAATTTCGGGTATTGCTCCGACACTGACAATGATCCCTTTGTTAGCCTCGTTTATTGATAGATTCAAAAGGGCGGTGACTGCATGTTCTTGAGTTCTACTGTCTCGAGATGATAATAATTCTACCAAAAGTGGAATAGCACCTGCCTCGGCTATGCACACTCGGTTATCAGCATTTCTTTTGGCTAGTAACCGAAGCTCACCAGCAGCTGATCTTTGTTCGTCTGAGTCTCCGATCACGAGCTTCTGGAGCAGCGAGCCAATCACGGTTCGATCACACTCTGAACCGCCCCGTCCTGGTTTGTTGCTAGATTTAGGCAGCTCAACACCGTTACTATCACACCATAAAGCAATTAGACTTTTTAAGACATAGTTTGGAGTCAATGCTGTGTGTAGCAATGTTTGTTGAGTTTTTGGACATGTTTTGTGTCCGGCATCGAGCCATTTTTGAATAGATGATCTCTCATACGTCTGCAAAATATCAATGAAACGAGCGAAAATGGACTTAGAAATGAACATATGCACAAAAGCAATGCAGTAAAACTTGCATTGAGCTGGATGTGAAAAATGTCAAAATCAGGCAAAAAAAAGCTATTTTATATAGGGTAATCACATAAATATATAATTAATTACTAATATTACCTAACACTGTGGAAATCTTCTACATTATTAGAAAACTATGTTTCTATCATCACAAATGAACATAAAAAAAGCCTCATATATAGAACATAATTTATATGAACTAGAAAGTGTCAAAAGAGAAATGGTCCATTTGTGAAGATGAACTATTAAATCGCACCACAAATAGGTATAATATAAAAATTTGAGGTTGGAAAACAATATAAAGGACTTTAGATCATATGGGTCAAGACTCAACAGCGAATTCTTGAAGCGCACTTTCAAAGTCACCACTTTTGACAAAGGCTTTGAGGGAGTGTTTGAATGTACCCTTTGAAAGTGATCATGTGATACTGGATAATCAGAATCAGATAATCAGTTGTAATAAAACAATGCTATGGAAACAGTGTTTGGCAAATTCTAACATTTTTTGAACAAAGATGGAGACATTTCGTGAAACGAGAGTACAAGTTTCATAAATTCGGTTGTGAAAACTGAATAAATAGGTTATAGCTGGTTTGCCCCTACATAATTAGTTTGACCCTACGTAATTAGTTTCGTTATAGCTAGTATGAAACTAGATACTAGATCCTAGATAACAAGATCATCAAATACATAAACTTATTTGTCCAAACATTAAGAAACTGATTATCAGATACTCAACTCCAAAACACAGATCAAACACACCCTACACCAGGGCTAGAATACCAATTTCGTTTCTCATTTGCACCGGATGGAATCGTCTGCTAACTTTTGTGCCCCGAGGTCATCAAAAGATGGTTTTCTGTGCTATTTGGGTCAACTGGTAATCAGACAAGCATGTCAAAAGGTTAAGCCCGCATGGTGATGTACCGTTATATTTATTGTTTGCCGTGTTTTGCTTTCTAAAACTGAGGTGGCATTTTCAAATAGAAATTTTATATAACAAAAATACCAAATAATTAAGAAAAAATACATGTCACCATGCCAACTCAGCATGCTAACATGCTTACTAGGAAATGATCCAAACATGCGGCAAAGTCATCTTTAATAACCATAAGGCATAAGAATTAGTAATTTGCCCCAAGTGCGCAAATGAGAAAGGACATTAGTAAATTTTATGTAATGTAAAACACTGCAGAAAGACATTACATTAATACTCATCATACCTGCCCAGTCGACACAATCACAGGATCTTTCATCAATTCAAGAGATATCGGGCACCTAAAATCATCTGGAATCACAGGAGATCGATGCCTCATCACACTCTTTTCCCCCTCCCCTATATCAACTTCTGGATTTCCCAACATCACACAATCTTTGATTTCCTTCAATAGATACGACATCATCTCAATGCATTCTTCAGGATATTCATCGGTAGATATCACCATATCATGAATTGCAATTGATTCCCTCTTCAGATCATTAACCGTTGTGAGATGCAGCTTTTCAGATAGTCTTTTGATTGTTTCAAGATCAGGCACATTTCCCTTATTCACCAATGCCAGATCTCTCTGAAGCTGCAAATCTGGAGAATCCATTCTCCCTTTTGCCCTTTTAAATTGTATATGCACAAGTTCAGTCTGAAAAAAAGGTTTTTGCTAGTGATACAGAGTTTACAGAAAATATTTAAAAAACAAGATATTTTCATTAGTATTGAAAGAAAGAAAGAGACCTGTTCACGAACTTCCTCAGATAAATTAAGTCTCTCATATTGAATTTGGCTCAGGGCCTCTTCAATCTGTGACGTTATAGCATGAAACTCGCCTGCGGTTTTCTCAATTTGAAGCGCCTATGATATGGAGTAACAGGCTAGGTTATATGCCAACAGGTTATACCGACAACGTGGGATAAAGCACGAATCTAGACTAATTATTTCTACATATTTCATAGCACCTACTTCAAAATAAGACAGATTTTAATTTAACAGGTTAACCAGACCAGCATTAAACTTCAAAACCAGTAAGAATTTAAAATAAAAAACAGAATCAAATGCACTAGCTTAGTCCCAATCGTTGAAACAAATCAGAATATTCTATATTATCATGAACTAAAACACAATCACGGGAATTGGCTTTGAGTTTTCCTACAAGTCTAAAGCAACCTATGCAACACTTAAGATCATAAACCATAAGATCTAAGATATGATGCATAAACAGAGAGATATGCTTATATTAGCCACAAAACCTACCACAATTCATCCTTATTGTACATGTAGCTAAAAATAAGCTTCTGAATCAACAAAGTCAAACCATTAAAACAACATAAAATAGGTAAAATTGAGGAGAAAAAACAGATTTTCAAAGACACCCAACAAGTCAATCATGATCAATTACATAACCCACTTACAGAATTCAATTTCACAACATAAATTGAACAAAAAATTTAACAATTTTACCTGGTAAATCTTGCTGCCATCATTGACTGATTTGAGGAGTTCCAAAGCCAAATTGAGAGCAATTCTTAAATCCTGTAACCCTTTAAGATCACCATCACCAAACTGTTGTTCACTATCTTTAAGTTCCTCAAACAAAGGGCTCAAAAGTTTCACTCTCCTCATCAAATTACCATACATCATCCTTAGAGCGTTTCTGCACTCAGGTAACCCTGAAATTTCTCTGACCAAGTCAACGAGTTGACTCGCCAAATCTCCCCCTTCTTGATTCGCCATTATTGAGTCACCAAAACCACAAACCAATGAAATTCACAGGTACCCTTTTGATTTTCTTAGAGGATTAAAGACACACGAAGTGGGTTGAACTCCAATTGGGGTTCTTGAATAGAAGACGTTGATGTTGAGACGATTTATAGGATCAAAATCATGGTGAAATCCCTAAAAGCGTGTCGCCTAACGCTATTTATTGGTGATTTGAGGTTTGGTCGATAATTAAGAGAGAGAGAGAAAGTCAAAGAACAGTTTTGTGTGAAATCAAGAAAATGCAATTACCATGATTCCATGAATGAAATCGGTTAAACATATATGCAAGAGGTGAGTGAATATAAACTAGTATTACTATTTGATTTTAGACAAATGTTTCACATATCTTTATGTAATTTGTTATAAAAACTATATATGAAGAATTTATTTGCAAACTATCGTAAGATAAAATGGTCTAATGTTAAAAAGTTTTAAAAATCTTTTAAAAAATCCAGGCTTGAACCATCTTTATAAAATTATCTTCGATAATCATTATCGTTCATTAAAAAAACTTTTTACAGTAAAGTCATTAGGCTGTATTTATAAGAAAAACTTAAAATAGAGTAAGTAAAGTCTAATTCAAATAGGAATTTCTTTATTTATTCTCACATAGATGGTATGATAAACTGATGTAAGAAAAATCACCATCTTAAATTCACTCGAAATTATTTGTATTAAGTAGAATGTAGATAGTAAAGGGTGTAAAGTCAATGTAGAATATGGTCTTTTACGTAAAAGACACATCTCAAAATAGAGTTTACTAGATTCGCTAACCGGCCTACGACACATTCAACCCAGAACGTCAAAGGGATAACCGACTCATGGATATAAGCTAAGCCAATAGGTGGGGTTCAAACTATTATCTCTGCCCCATGATCGCATTACACTCAAACCTTGACCTGATATTTTTCGCTCATCGTCGTGGGCTAGCCATCTTAAAGTGTTTACCTTGGAGTTACAAACGTGGGTCTCCTTTGGATTATCTCAATCGCCTACCTCTAGACCATCAAGAGATGGTTCGTAAAAACACATTTAAGCTAACAATTCATTTGATTATGAATAACCACTTCTGTCATCAATGATTTGTCACTTAACGTAATAAAAACTTTCAAACTTGGCTTGTTGCTTAATTTTTCTTAACACGAGTATTGTCCATCATGTGACTTGATCTTTCATGATATAACCAACTGGATTCTAGAACCCACACTCCTACTTGCATGTGGTAATTGGCTTTCAAGAGGCTATTGGCAATGATCTGTTTGTTAGTTTTAATGTTTTGTGTAGTTTTGTAATTCCAAGATAAGTGAGGGACTATATGTGTAACTTTCTTCATGTTTGTTAGTAGTTGTTATAAGTACTTAACGAACTCATCAGTAATGAATAACGGAATTCATATTGTTCATCACAATCTTCTTCTTTGTCTTGGTACTTGTATCACATTTCGTATCAGAGCTCACAATCAACAAATCGCTCACGGAGGTGATCAAAAGGACTGGATCCGAACGATCGATTTTGTAACATCCCGTATTTTTTTGTTAATGAAAATTTTATTTTATTGAGTTTAATACGACGTTAAATCCAATAATTACAAAAATTATAATAAAATAATAATAATAATATTAACAATATTGATAATAATAATAAAAATCTAGGTAACTTTGACATAAAATAATAACATTACAAACTCCAGGGGGTTAATTTATAATTTTATTAAACTGAAACAAAGTTTTAGTTTTGTTGTGACAATTATTAGAATTCGCAGGGACCATTTATGTAAATTAGTTTAAATCACACCCGCCCTCACCGTCGACCCTTTCCCCCTCTCCGGCCACTATTCCGGCCGTCCCTCCGGCGAGCCATTACACCCAAAACCACTTGACCTTTGACCAAATCAACTATCCCGACATTATCGCATGCGAGATTCGAACTTTACCCCACCTTCCATTTGAAAAATCAAGTGCGATTAACCACCAATCCACTCACCTCACTTTCGGCCGAGAAACTGGGCCACGATCGCCCACTAACACCAATAATACTCTAATTAATTGAACATAAACGACCATATAACTATCACAAATCGACTGCCATTCTCAATTACAACTTAAAACACACAAACGAATCAATTCAATTCACCTTCTTCTTCGGACCTGCAACTCAATCAAAGGACCTGTTCTGAGCAACATTTGTTGCAATTAATAGAGGGCTATTGGTCATAATCGTGTGGGGAAGCTTACTGTACAATTAATTGGATTAACATTGGTTAATTCTCCTCGAACCAATTCCTTCCCTGTCGCGACTGTTCTTCGCTTGGTTCACCATTAATTCGATCTTATACGAGGTAATTACACACACCCAGACACTCGGTTTCACTTAGGGAACAAAAGCCCTATGTTTATTTCCATTAACAATTTCGAATCGATGGTCAATTGATCAGAAATCGAAACTAGGGTTCTTGATTTGGGGGAAGGCTTTCGGGTGTGTTTAAAACTAAAGTGAACCGAGAACTATCGCAGCTGAGGCCTTGGTTTGCTGGTTCTGCGCTCACATCCTAAACAAGAGGTCCCGGGTTCGAACCCGGGCAACCTCATTTATTTTTTTAATGGCTTTTTGAGCTTTTAAAAATTACAGAAAAATATCTAAAAATTATAAAAATCATTTTTATAAACTATGTTTATTTTTAAATTATCAAAATATTTTTTGCAATTTTTCTTTAAATTAAACATTTATAAAACAATATAACAAGAATTAATTTAGTTATTTCTTATAAAACAAATCTATTTATTGGGGTTAAATTAATAATTCCAAATGCTACATTTAGTTAAAGTTAAAATAATTATTGAATTATTTACACTTTACATTAAACTTTATCCGTTATTATAAAAACTTTAATTACGTTAAAATTATTATAACACCGTAACAGAGTTGTGAAACGCGAAACTATACGACTCTTACACTTGTAAAACAATAACTAACATTAACTATGTTCATACTAAACGAAACACAGGTTAACTGAAATTCTAATCGTCGTACGAACATTATTTCTTTGCAACGCAATCAAGGTGAGTTTCACGGCCCCTTTTTACTTTCTTTCCTTTTGGGGGGAGAAACATGAAAACATATTTTATGAATGGTTTTAGTATTATTGATATCGCCTGTTACGTTAGTGCAAACATACAAACAGTCCTGACACTCTCGAACCGTTAATAATGTGTAGCGAGGTAATACTGAGTAGTACTACTGGGTCTGACAAACCTCGCCCGGGCTAGTCGCGCTAGCTTGATTGGAGGTCAAACGGGTGCATTATTGACCTAACATCTATCACTGTCTTGCGAGACGTGACGGGGAAACAACAAACATATAGGACACGCAAACAGTCAGCTTCGGTTCGAAACGCTAAGTAACATGATTATAGGCTAGCTACCTATCGATATGCTTTAATTACTATACCATTCGAACAGTCGAACAGTTACAAACAGTCAAACAGTTACAAACAGTCGAACAGTTACAAACAGTCGAACAGTTACAAACAGTCGAACAGTTACAAACAGTCGAACAGTTACAAACAGTCGAACAGTTATAAACATTCAAACAGTTGCAAACATTGTTATCTGTGATAAAACCTGTGAGCTCACCAACTTTATGTTGACACACTTTAGCATGTTTTCTCAGGTCACAGGAATGCTTAAGCTCATGATGCACGATTAAGGACGCACTCAGGACATGCATTCATCAGTTTTATTTAGTTGCATTGAATATTTGTTTTGGCATAATATTTTCAGACTTTCAGTATCGTTTACATTTCAGTTTTACGCTTCCGCGCTGTTATTCATTTCTTTTATGTACTCTGGTTTAAGTCAAACGTTTATTTTTAAACCCATATAGTGTCGTTTGATATGACCGTGTCTGAGATCCTGGTATGTCACACGCCTAACGGTAAAACCCCGTTTGTGGAAATTGAGGGTGTGACAGATTTGGGCTCTCATATCGGAGAAGATCGAAGATGGCGCAGCCCACGGCGAATAACCAGATCGCGGTTAGAGAAAATTTCACAACGATTCCCCTGCAATGTCTAGTTCTCACCAACAGCAACTATACGATATGGGCTGTAAAATTGAAGGCAATCTTCAATGTCCATGGGCTGTGGGAGGTGATTGAACTCGCGCAGGGAGTCCCGGTGGATGCAAAGAAGAACAACGCTGCGATCGCGTACTTGTTTCAGGCCATGCCGGAAGACATGGTTCTTCAGGTGGCAAACTTGACCACGGCGAAGGACATATGGAACTCACTGAAAACCAGGTTCGTAGGAGCGGATCGGGTGAAGAAAGCACGATTGAAGACACTGAAGAATGAGTTTCAAGGCCTGAGAATGAAAGACAGCGAGAGCATTAACGAATTTGCAGGGAGACTAAGTGCAATCTCGTCAAAAGCTGCTGAACTAGGAGAACCCTACGGCGATTCGGCACTAGTGCGAAAGCTCTTAGACGTTGTCCCTGATAGATTCATTCAAATTGTTGCGTCAATTGAACAATTTGTGGATCTTGAAACTCTCCTTCTCCCGGAGGCAATTGGAAGATTAAAAGCCTTCGAAGAAAGGACTGGCATGAAGAGTAGGCTTCAAGTGGCTAAAGACGATCAGCTACTGATGACCTACGCTGAGTGGCAATCTAGAAAGAAGAATGAACCGAAACACAAGAAGTGGGAAAAACCGAAAGATCTTAAAGAGATAGACCAAAACGCCCATATGAAAGATAAGAGCAGATCATACGCCAAAGGAAAGGATTCTGAGCGGGTCAATTCGAAGGGCCAAAGGACCAAGAAAGACAAGTCAAAATAAAGTGCTTCAAGTGTGACAAATTTGGTCACTATGCATCCGAATGCACAGTTGCAAAACTACAAGAAACCGAATCCAATCTGACCCAGGTGGATATCGAGGAATCAGATCTACTTATGCATGTGCACAAAGAAGAGAAGAGAGAATTGGTGTTCTTGAATGAATAAAGGGTACTTCCAACTTATCTCAAGCAAGACTCAAGAAGCACTAGTGGTAGCGACCACTGGTACCTTGATAATGGGGCCTCTAATCACATGACAGGTGATTCAACTCTATTCTTAAGTCTAGATAGATCTGTGGGGGGAACCGTGAGATTTTGGGATAATTCACATGTAACAATCGAAGGTAGGGGCTCAGTCATTCTAGAAGGAAAGAATGGTGAACATAGGCTTCTAACAGATGTTTACTATATCCCTCACCTAAAGAACAACATACTAAGCCTTGGTCAGGCTACGGAGGGAGGGTGTGTAGTCAAGATGGAAAATGAATTCCTATGGCTCTATGAGAACACAAGCAAACTACTGATGAAGGTACAAAGGTCACCAAACAGCCTCTACAAGGCAGATTTGAAAATTGGGATGCCAATGTGCCTTCAAACTGCTCTAGACTCCCTGCCTTGGTTATGCCATGGGAGACTAGGACATGTGAATTTCGAATCACTAAGGATGATGACCAAAAGGCAAATGATCAGAGGAGTTCCCTGATAGACCATCCTCCCAAACTCTGTGAAGCATGCATGGCAGGCAAGCACTCACGGCTACCATTCCCACGAAGCACATCCTACAAGGCTGAGCAGCCATTGCAACTAATATCAATGGATCATTGTGGCCCAATAACCCCCACTACACAAGCTGGGAACAGGTACTTCATGCTCTTAGTTGATTATTGTACCCGGTTTATATGGGTCTACATGCTCAAAGCCAAAGATCAAGCACTTGAAACCTTTAAGGTTTTCAAAACAAAGGTGGAGAATGAGATTGGACTCAAGATAAAACCCTTAGATCTGACAGAGGAGGGGAGTTTACTTCTCATGATTTTAATCAATTTTGTGAAGCAAATGGGATAAGCAGGAACTTAACTGCTCCCTATACCCCCCCAACAAAATGGCACTGTTGAACGAAGAAATATATCTATATTGAACATGACAAGAAGCATATTGAAAGGCATGTGTATACCTCGGATACTGTGGGCAGAAGGAGTTAGACATGCAGTCTATATCCTGAATAGGATCCAGACAAAAGCAATCAAAGACTGCACACCATATGAAGCTCTCAAAGGAACAAAGCCTAACCTGCATCACTTAAGAATTTTCGGGTGTGTGGCACATGTCAAAGTCATGGCACCCAACTTAAAGAAGTTAGATGACAGAAGTACGCCAATGGTGTATTTGGGAGTTGAGGAAGGCACTAAAGCTCACAGAATGCTTGATGTCCATAGAAACAAAATTGTTATAAGTAGAGAAGTGCATTTTGAAGAAACCAGGAAATGGGACTGGTCAAATTATAAGGAGAACGACCAAGAAAATCTGAGTATGGAGGACTTTTGTGTGCAGAGTGAAAGTGAAGGCTATTCTCATACGGGGAGTGAAGGTCCAGGCTGCATACCATCAACCTCTAGACTTGCTTCGGAAGCATCCTACTCTAGGTCTGAACCTTCGGAAGATGAAGAGCAACCATCAAGAGTACCAACTTCGTAAGATAATGGAGATCAAGTTGGTCTAAGGAGGTCCACAAGAACCTCAGTGTTGCCATCAAGGTTAGCAGACTATGTGGTCTAGAGTTACACATGTTAATCAAAGAGAGGAGGAACAAGAAGTAGTTGAATTGCTCCTATCAGAAGAAGGAGTTCCCACTTCCTACAAAGAAGCTGCATTGGTTAAAGAATGGAGGGCAGCCATGGAGGAGGAGATTAAAGCAATTGAAAGAAACAAAACTTGGGTTCTAACTGACCCACCTGACAGGTGTAACCCAATAGGACTGAAATGGTTGTTTAAGCTGAAGAAAGATGCAGTGGGTAAAATAACAAAGCACAAAGCAAGGCTAGTTGCAAAAGGCTATGTATAACAACTGGGAATTGATTTCGAAGAGGCATTTGCTCCGGTGGCACGCATTGAAACAATCAGGTTGATACTGGCTATAGCAGCTAAACTAAGGTGGAATGTATATCACCTAGATGTTAAGGCTGCGTTTTTACATGGTGAACTAAAGGAAGACGTTTATGTAAGTCAACCAGAAGGTTTTGAAAGGAAGGGGTGTGAATCTAAAGTGTATAAACTCACAAAGGCCTTGTATGGTTTGAGGCAGGCTCCAAGAGCATGGAACTTAAAGCTAAATGCAGTGTTGATGGAGTTAGGCTTTAAGAGGTGTCAGCATGAACAAGCGGTTTATGTAAAGCATGAAAGCAGCTCAGTGTTGATGTTGGGAGTTTATGTGGATGATCTATTGGTGACAGGTAGTGATCAGCATGAGATAAGCAAGTTTAAATAGAAAATGCAAAACAAGTTCGAAATGACAGACTTGGGCTTGTTGTGCTACTACTTGGGGATAGAGGTTAAGCAGAATAAGGAAGGAATTCAGGTGAATCAAGCTGGATATGCTGTAAAACTAGTAAAGATGGCAGGGTTGCATGATAGTAATGATGTAAAGATTCCCATGGAGGCTGGCCTAAAGTTGTCTAAGACTGAGGGTGGTGAAAACGTAGATCAAACCTTTTATAGGAGAGTGGTGGGATCATTGAGGTACTTGACTCAATCAAGGCCGGATATAACATTTGCAGTTGGCTATGTAAGCAGATTTATGCAAAGTCCAAAGGAGGCACATTTGAAGGCAGTGAAACATTTGATCCGGTATGTAAAAGGGACTTTACATTATGGTCTCAAATATAAGCCGACTGATGGAGGTGGTCTGGTGGGATATAGTGATAGTAATCACTTGACTGATAATGATGATGGAAGAAGCACCTCGGGTAACATTTTCTATTATAATGATTCAGCAATTTCGTGGCATTCACAGAAGCAGCACACAGTAGCCTTATCTAGTTGTGAAGCTGAGTTTATGGCTGCAACTTCTGCAGCCTGTCAAGCGGTGTGGCTAAATGTATTACTCGAAGAGTTGACAGGGAAGGTGCAGGATAAGGTGTTGTTGTTAGTTGATAATAAGTCAGCGATTGCCTTAATGAAAAATCCTGTATTTCATGGGAGGTCAAAGCATATTCATACTAGATATCATTTCATAAGGGAGTGTATAGAGCGGAGTCAAATTCGAGTTGATTTTGTTAGCGGGGATATGCAAAGAGCTGATATATTGACTAAGGCGCTGCCTAGAGTGAAGTTTACTGAAATGAGGTGCTTGATTGGTGTAGAGAATTTGATTTGAGTTTATCTTGGAATTAGAGGTGAGAATGTTAGTTTTAATGTTTTGTGTAGTTTTGTAATTCCAAGATAAGTGAGGGACTATATGTGTAACTTTCTTCATGTTTGTTAGTAGTGTTATAAGTACTTAACGAACTCATCAGTAATGAATAACGGAATTCATATTGTTCATCACAATCTTCTTCTTTGTCTTGGTACCTGTATCACATGTTTAGCTACAATATGGGGTTTATGGATCCAAATGAACAGTAGGCTGTTCAATGAGTCCGTAACAATGTTATGAAGATATCAAAGTATTTTTCTTTATGTGGGTAACCAATAGATTCAATCTTAAAATTTGGTGTGGAAGTCATGGAATAATTTTGATATTTTGAGTATATTCTTGTACTATTATGAGTTACTGCAGCTACTTGCTGTAATGAATCATTGGTCATAGATTTGCATTGAGAATGCGAGTCCTAATTATTTTTCACCTCTTTGTCTTCGGGCAGGATCAATAATAACTGATGGCTTATTCGATTGTATCGATTTTGGTGGAATGAAATTGTCCTTGCTTTGCTGTTAGAAAAAATAACATTTAGGAATAGTTAACCGTGTTGTGTTGACTGTTTTTTTTAGGGTGGTTATCGGATTAAATTACAGGTTATTAAAATTATTTGAATCGGCTTCCTGAAATTGGGATTTTTAAAGTGAATTTATATTTGGATGGAATTCATATTAGAATTAAAAAGAATAGTTCAAATGAGATTGATTCAAACATATTGAATTAGGAGAAAAAAGCTCTGAATTGGTAAGTAGATTCGGGTTGATTTGAACAAATAGTCTATTTTTATAAATAAAAAAAAACTACATATAATTCAATTATATCCAACTCGGTGGGATTTGGTCGGTTTAAAACTTAATTTAGTTTGTATAGTTGTATTTTAATATTTCATTAAGACGATTCCTAGTAGCATGAAAGATTGAAAGATAACAATCTTTATATGTTAAAATTTTAATAATTTCTAATTGTATAGAAACATGTATTTACATAACTCTGCGTCTCTGCGACTCTGCTTGTTAACTTGTTTTGATATAATGATATACACTGGCCCATTTAGTATGGGCTAGCCCGAATGTTCATCTCCTTAAGCGACTTATAAGCGAGGTTATTTCGGTCGGGTAACTTCAAAAAATAGTAGACTAGTTTCTTAAATATTTTATTAAAGTCTTTTGATGTTTTCTTTGCTCTCAAGTCACTCAAATTTCATCATGTGTTCCAATCCTATATAATTTTATTATAAGCATTAATTTTTTTATATTAAGTCAGGCAATTGAATGTATATGTTTTGGTTACTTCCTAGTGATTATCCTTTTCAATTATCTATATATGAAAAAAAAAGTTTGAGAAATAGTGAGTTTTGATGGTTTTGCATTTGGTAACTGAAGTTTATGTTTTTGTAATTCTCTCCCTATGAGTGTAAATATATAAGGTGATAGTGTTTTGTTTAGAGAGAAAAAGGGTTTTCAGTGAAGGGGAGGCACCTCCTCTTGCTACCACCGCGAAGTGCCGCCGGCTGGCGCCCGTGAACCGACGGGCTTTGGTGGCCGGTCTATGTTTCTCATCTGGGGCTAAACATTGTCAGTTGGGGTATTTTATGGGGTTTGTGGTCTCCGATTGAAAGAGCGTTGGGGTTACTGGCGGGTGGAGGCGGTAGGCTCTCCAGCGTTTCTGGTTGCCGCCTTCACAGCGTCGGCTTGCTTGGTCTGTTGGCTGCGTTGGTGGTTTCTTGATTCCCATCGCCACCCGATCTGAACATGTACAACCTTTCTTGGTGATAAAGGTAGGGATCGGGTTACGGTCGACGATGTTCCCTGGCTGAGCGTCACCAGCAACCGACTTAGGCCGGTTTTCCCCTGGTGTCGATGATGTAAACGATTGCGTGGTGCCTGTGGGATTCTTATTTCGGTCCGGAAGCTTCTAGGTTTTCGAAGGGTGTGCGACGGTGTTCCTGTCGATGGCGTCGGCCGTCGCCCACTAGGGTTTCTTGATCTGGTGGTCTGCATGCCACAATGCTACTGCCCGGTTGTTGTTCTCCGGTTTATCTGGGCATCTGTACACGTTACTATTGTCACCGGCGGTGGCTCACTGCCTCCGTGAGGTTAATGGTGGGGCAATGATGTTATTGATGGTGATCTAATCGGTCATCTGAGATTAATTCTGGATAGATATATTATGATGTCGATGACGACGAGTTGTTGCTCATCCGAGATTGACTATGTTTGGGTATGTTGTTTTGTGTTTTTTGCAATCATGGCTATGATTGGAGTGCAACCATGTGGTTGCAACGGCTTGGCGACCATTTACGGGACGCAGCCACAACCAAACGACGGTTCTAAACCCGATTCTGGTTGTTTCATTACCGTTGAAATTGACTTCTTGTATAAACATGGGTGACGGGCGATGACGATAAGCGAATGCTCTTTGACATTATTGTTTTGGCGTGGTAAACGGTTAATTTGCAGCCACAACAAATTGGCATTTTCGAGCCTTTTTTCGTGTTCTTAAAGTGTCCATTCAACCCGCCGCGAGGCGCGAGGAAAAAAACTACTAGTTCAACTTAAAATTAACAATCTTAGAACTATTTTATTAAGTTACAGATTTTTTCTTCACAATTGCCACTTAGTTCCAATTGATTAGATAAAAAGTTCACTTATTAGTAATCTAACTTCATATATGTTTCATTTGCCTAAGTAAATTTTAAGAAATTTAAGCATCTGTAAAATATAGTTCGAAATAAATAATAGAATTTGAGTGATTTTGGAGAGACAAAAATAGTGACTTTAATAAAACACTAAGAAAACTACGTTACTCTTATATGAAATTATTTCTTTATTTTTAAAGCAGGGCCAGCTGGCCAGGGGTAAGATTCCAAAAAACAGTTTAAAAATTCAGTGTTTTTTGCGACTAAATTATCATTACATCCTTTAATATATAAGGTAAATGCTTTTTTTCCAACAAATAAAGACTAAATCAAAAAAATATAGTGTAAGTTTAATTGATAATGACACTTTTGTGAAGTAATAGTCTTACAAAACAATGGAGCATAGCAATATGATTACTAAATAACAAGGTCTAGAAACTTAATAATTTAATATGAAATAATGATTAGCCATTAAACTTTCAACATATCATTTCCTCCTAAATTATTGTTAATATTTAGGAGAAGAAAGAAGTTTTAAAGTTGAAATTTTTATTTTTTTTAATGGCAAACCTATCTTACTTCTATTTCTAAATTACATTATTGTCTGGGTTTGAACCCAGGATCACCTCTCTAAGAGACAAAACCTCTATAAGCGAGCTAGCCCCACATTGACAAAGTTTCATTTAATAGCAACCGGTTTTCATCACGTTTTAAATTGAGCTTACTCAATCTTTTAATTTTTTATTTCTAAATATAGAACAATCAAGTGTGATATTGTTACATTATTGTATAAATTTATAGGAATGTTAAAATATCCATCTAAATGATACATATATAACCTGATTACTATCTATGATGCATTCTTCTTAAAATTATCTTGAAGTGAATATAATTACAAAGAAAAAAATCGGTAATAATAATCAAAATTCATAACTATTTCATTTCTGTCCCTCTATAGTATTTAATCAACATCATTTATGAAAAATTTTCGCACAAATGAAACACTGCGATTATTATGGTTATAACAAGACACAATTATTTACCAAAAGATATTAAAATTGCATAATTATTTCACGCTTTTATCCATGCATTTTGTTAGGGTAACAACTTTTAAAGCTGTTGCCATATAATAGCGTCTCTCGTATTTACACATCGTATTTCGTGTATATATGAACCGATTAGCGTGACTAGTTTAATACGCAATCTTGCTAAAAGAAACGGTTCTTGTTAAGAACTTAAAAGTTACATCAAAATAAATTAGTTAAAAAAAGAGTTATATATTCACATCCTGACATATGATAGATTAATAATTAATGTAGTTTGCATAAAAATAAAAATGTGTATCATTCGTCGTAGTTATAGAAAAAATAACATAATAATCCATGATCCTAATTTCTCTTTTGAGGGGCTACCCCTCTTTAATTTTGTCATTACTCCCACTCGTGAACCTTAACCAACAAAACATGTTTCTACCTAGGGAACAAGGTTCATTGAACCGGAAAATACTTCATTACTCTTTTTTGGCAATTAATGAATGTGTTGTTTATTATTAGTTTAAAACTTTAGTTATACCTTTTGTTTTCTAGGCAGATCTATTATTATATCTTGGTTTGATAAAGATGTTTACCAATCGGGAACCAAAATATTTTACAATTTTTTTAGAGAACATCAATGAAAATATAATTCTAGATTAGGTGGTTTTGAATTGGACGGCAAAAATCCACATGCTAAACTATATCGAGGGAAAACATATTAATTTTTAAGAAAGTCACGTAGACAAACATTTCAACTGAATACATTTTTAAAATATTATTGATTGTTAAAAGGTTACAAATTGCATTATTAGATCATAAGGTATAGTTTTTAAGGTTATATAAACGTGTTGCGTACTTTCTTTTTTTTTTTTTTTTTTATAAAAAGTGAGACAGTGAGTTTCGTCTGAAGCAAGGGAACTGAAGATAATATACTGGCCCATTTACATGGGCCACCCAAACATCTTTTTTGAAACCGAGTTTAGGGAGTCCGGGAAAGGATTTAGCAACTTTCGTGTTTTATGTGACAAAAATATAATGATTAATTCTTTTAGGGACAGTGGGTCGTAGTGACCATGCCCGGGCAACTGTTTATTAGAAACATAGGTTTTTGTAAAGTCGTAAGATCATGTATGAGGGCTGATGCCTGCCAAGTGCCGGAAGGTCAAGGAAGTTGGTGACCTGATGATAAGGGAGCCGTCAATCGAAGCCCCCGTAAACAGCCGCCGTAACTATAACGGTCCTAAGGTAGCGACATTTGTCACTTTTTTGTACATTTTCAAGTTGGTTTTCTGCCTAAGTTCGTATTTAATTCTTCACATGGATCCTTATATACAAAAAATTCAATTTTGATTAGATATATATATTTAGTTAACCAACTTAAGAAAGAAAATAAGTAAGTTATTCCGGATAAATGATAATTGACAATAAATGAATTAATACAGTGAATCTATCTTTTTTCTCATTTTTCTTATTGATAACTTATTAATATTAATTAGCGTACTTATCATATTTGACTTAAGATATTGTTTTATAATTTATAGATTATTATTGCTAAGTATACAACATTATATTTAGTCAATCCGTGTAAAACATAGGATTTTAACCTAGTATATATGTTAACTAGCTTTAGTTACCCGTGTATTACACGGGATGTGAAGAGTTTATTATTAAAATAATACAAAAATATAAATAAAACTAAATGTATTACACGGGTTGAAAAAATAAAATTGATTGCTGTTGTTGTATTTATATAATACTAATTTTAGTAAACCGTGGATTACACGAGTTAAAAAATAAAATATAATTATTATAAAAGTTTATGAAGTATAAAATGATATTTTAAAATAAGATATGATTAAAATTACATATGGGTAATAATTATAAGTAACAATTTTTATTTTTATTTTCAAAAAATTTTACCATTTTTTCTAAAAAAACCGTATTAAAAATATAAAATTTAAAAGTTTCTTAATACAACTCTTAATTTTAATTGCTTTTAGTTTATAAAGAATACTTTTTTAAAAACATCAATTTTAAGATATTTCATATTTTTAAAAATGTTTGATGTTTTAAAAAAACTCTTATTTTATAAAAAATTTGTTTTCCACAAATAACATTATAAAATACATCTTTTCTTAATTTATTAAAAATATTTTAATCTTAAAAAGAATTAAAATTATTTAATCTTTAATTTTAGTAACTATTTAAGTGGAGAGAGAGGCAGGAAAAAACAAACTTAGGAGGCTTAGGAATGTGACAAAGTGTCCTTCTAAGTTACTCTTTAGTATTATACTAGTTTTAACAAACCCGTGTAATACACGGGTTGAAAATATAAAAACAACATAATTAATAATGTATAAATATTTCGTATAATTAAGTTATGTATTAGTATAACAGTGAAAAAGAAAAATATAAATTTATAAATATTCAAATACTCTTTGAATAATATCATATATAATTGACCCATGTAAAATTAAAATAAGTGTCTTAAAATCATACTAACCTGGTGCTGCAAAGAGCTCCCGCGTTTTCGCAGGGTCCAGG